>SMGU01010964.1:0-22930 GCA_004348175.1 Puccinia novopanici
TCATGCGGAGGCGACAGGGGCGGAGGCGATGGTGGCTTCGGACTGATCTCACCTTCCACAGCTGGTTCACCGGAATTTCTGCACTGGGAGCCACGACAGTAGAGTGTAGTCCTCCTCCTCATCTCCTGGAAAAAAGCGACGGACGCCAGCACTGGTTTGTGCAACAGGTGCCGTAGGTGGGTCGATTCCAGGGGCCTGGCGGACGGAATGAACATTCGAACGTGGCCGCTTGGGCGACCGGGGAGGCTGAGGAGGGTGACCCGAAAGACTGGCCCGGTGACTCCAATCCCGTGTTCCGATAGCTCCAGCAGCATGAGCGATGCTGTCTTTGAGGCCACCACTGTGGAGCCCATCACGTGGGTCACTGCTTTCATAAGCTTATAAGAGGGAATCGGAATTTCGATCATCGATAAGCGAATGTGGCACTGCACCATGTAAATTTGTAGGGACTGCCAGAGCGGTCGATCCCGATCGCTGCAAAAGTAGTCACCAGAAGAGTCCTGGTTTCGAATTTTTCTGATCATGAAGAGTCCGTCAACTTTGCGCTCCATCCATTTTACAGGAAGAGTTAATCAGGGTGTATCCAGTCTATAGCCATGATTTAAGGCTTCACAACTTTCTCTGATCACACATACGCCATCCAAGAATTACTGAAATTTTGTAGATTTACCCGCGACTTGCTTGATCCAAGACGGGCAGCAAATGTCTCAAGTGCGACCAAAAATGCAGAAATGATGCTCATTGCCAAACCATGTCGTCGATTCATATTGGTCCGCTTATACTGAGCTCCAAATTCCGATTTTGTTTCACCAACAATATTTCTCATAAATATGACGATTCTTGGTTGCAAAATTGGTTACTAATTAAGATTGATTACCCTGCTTGAATAAAGACGCGGCGGCTATTTTTACGCCTTTATTGCAGGCACCATACGTAACAGTGATGCCATGATTTCGCAAACACTATTGCCTCTTATTGCTCTTCAAATCGTTATCTCGGGATCTCCCGAAGAACTAGCTGAAGTTTACCCCATCGGTTGTTTTCTGTCTTTTGTTGCCCATAATTAATGATTCTGAATTACTAGACAATTTTCGGTCTGATGGACTAGTACTTCAGCCGATAGATTCGAGACAGACAGAAGTTACAAGGCCCCGTAAATGAAGTAGGCGGCTCTAGAAGGTGAGATAGTTCAATAGATGCTAAGATCTATAACGACTCAAATATTAAGTCCAGAATAAATTGCGAGCGCGGCTTTATAAAGATTATGCCAGGGCATTGTTGAATATTGAACAGCAAATTCCATGCAATGAAGCCTTGAAAGATGCTCAGATTCGACTTGGAAAATTATTGAAAACAGAGTGGTCTGACGGAGATCCACGTCTCAGTTAGCTCGGCATGATGCCGTTACGGTTCCCCAACTCGATTTTATTGTTACTAACCTGACGGTAAGATCCACGTCACAGTTAGCTCGGCACAATTCGGTTACGGTTCCCAAGTTCCAACTCGATTGAAGGAACCGAACATTTTGACATGGTGAGTAGTGTGTGGAGGTGTGACAATGTGACATCGCTTGTGAAACCGTACTCTCATTTCACAGACTGCATACACTTTTCCTGCTTGCAGCTTCTTGACCATTTCTCTCATGACCATCAACCAGTAATACCATCAATTCATCATGACCGTCACCACCGCACTCGAGCAGTTCATCAACGACTTATCAGTTGAAATATCTCAGAAAATTGGACTTCATCAACCCAACCAGATACTCACGAAACGGATCATACAACTCTTTCAGTCGAAAACTGGGAATACTATCACCACTTTCTCCAAGAACATCAAAAGTTTTGGTCGATTTGACGATGCGTTCATCAACTGCATCTGGAATCAACTCTCCGAAAGAGACGATTTGGCTGTATTCTCTCAGTCGATCGACCTATCTGCTAATCCATCCCAGGGCTTCACCAACGGCCTCAATCTCACCGGGGATGGCAAACGGGTCGTACCACAAATGATTATTCAGGACCGTGATATGCTCGAGCCTTCATCTTCGCCTGCTCCCGGTGGTCTATCCCTTCCTAAAAAGCAAAACGGATCTCTTCGGGTCGGAAAGGAGGAGGATGAGAAGCATGTTTTCAAAGCACCTCAGGTTGCGCGCGCATCCGAATTGGGTCTGGATCACCTAGCTATGCGCAAACGAGCAGAGAAATTACAACTTGAAGAGAGGGATTCTAAGAAACATCGCCCTGAAAGCGGTTCAAATTCGGAAGAGCAACCGGAATTCAAAAGTATTCTCACTAATTGACCTTGTGTGCTTTTTGATGCAAATAAACCAGTGCATGGTTGGCTGATTTCTCATGCCACTCTCTATCCGTAGTGCCCACTCGTCCAGCCTCTCAACGGTTTAATCGTCGTCAAAGGCCTGATGACACTCCGTCTCATGGGCCCGGTCTTCCACCCACAGCACAAGCCAAATTAGATGAACATCGGAGAAAACGCGCAGCCCAGGCAGCCCAAGAACAATATGACTCGCGGAACGCCAAACCAAATTCTGAGGGTGCTCTCAAGGAATTCCGAGAAAGGGCTAATCGGTCACAAAAATTTGGCCCCCCAAGATCACACCCACGAGATCAGGGACGGATCAATCCCCGCGAATTGACCAGTAGCCGCTCAAGTCAGATGCCCAATAGCATCACCGATACACCTTCCAGTGGAAGAGCTTCATCTCAAATGATCAAGGGTCGAGCGTGGGAATCTACTCCGTTGACATCAATCTCTGGTTCTAGTCAATCAAAGAAAAATCAAGCATCACCTTGGACATCTACTCCTCGATCATCAGCTAGGGTTCCCAAAGAAAGAGAATGGGACACACCTCGCACCCAGGTTGATGCCGATTTGGGTCCGCCTCCCGACTCCGGCATTGACGCACGAGAGTGGGAAGAAGAGCAGATGCGTTTGGATCGGGATTGGTACAACCACGAAGAAGGCAATGCTTTAGATGACGAATACAACAATCCTTTTGCTTCTTATGAAGAAGAATCATCTGCTGCCGGAGCCGCTAATGAGAAAGGTAAGAAACGAATGTCAGCTACCCAAGCTGCGCGCCATGAAGAGCAGCAGCTATGGGAGGAGCAACAACTTCGAATGAGTGGTACGGGAAACAAGAATAGAAGAAAACTCGACTTGGATTTCACTGACGAGGAAGAATCCCGCGTGCACCTGTTGATTCATGACTTAAAACCGCCTTTCCTTGATGGGCGATTGATCTTCACAAAGCAACTTGAACCGGTCAATCCTATCAAAGATCCGACTTCTGACCTAGCCATATTTAGCAAGAAGGGAAGTGTGCTGGTTCGTGAACAAAGAATGCGCAAGGAACGAGAGAAGGCAGCTGCCAAGGTTGCTGCTCTTGGTGGGACGACATTGGGCAATCTGACTGGAGTTAAGGAAGAAGAGGAAGTTGATGGTGAGTTCCTATGTACATTTGAGCGAACTTGTGAGCCAACCCGTCATTCAATCAGAACCTGTATTCGCACGTGACTTTTCCTAGCAATCGATCAAGCCGCATTAGATGTTGCTAAGGATCTCGGAGACTCGACAACCAACCCGCAAGACTCTCAAAGTGATAGCCATGCGGCGCGGAAGGACTCCCAATTCGCCTCCCATCTTAAAAAATCAGAAGGTGTCAGTCAGTTCGCCAAAACCAAGTCTCTCAAACAGCAAAGGCAATATCTTCCAGCTTTTGCTTGTCGGGAGCGGTTGCTCAAGCAAATTCGTGAAAATCAAGGTGAGTCTTTATGCTGCAGCACCAACGACCCATCCGCTTCTGACCCATTTATTCTTGTCTCTTTGTTTTTTGTTGGAATCTTGCGCTCCTAGTCACCATTGTCATCGGGGAGACTGGGTCGGGTAAAACCACTCAACTGGGCCAATTTTTGCACGAGGAAGGATATACAAATTATGGAATTATTGGCTGTACACAGCCCAGGCGAGTAGCCGCTATGAGTGTTGCGAAGCGTGTCAGCGAGGAAATGGAGGTCAGTATAGCAGCGTTTTTGGTTAATCAAAAGCCAAACTGCTAACATTCATTTTCTCATGCTCAGTGTGTACTAGGAGAGGAAGTTGGGTATGCTATTAGATTTGAGGATTGTACATCGGATAAAACCGTCGTTAAATGTAAGACTCGGCTTTCATTTTTCTGCAGCTACCATAAACCATCAACTCATCATGCTCTGCTCACTTCACCATAGTTATGACAGACGGTGTCTTATTACGAGAGTCTTTGAACGAAGGTGATTTAGACCGTTACAGTGTCATCATTCTTGACGAAGCACATGAGAGATCGCTCTCCACGGACGTCTTGATGGGATTATTGCGGAAAAGTGGGTTGCCTTACCCCTCATTCATTGGTGATCTGGGCTAATTGATGTATTCTAATGATTGGACAGTTCTGTCTAGACGCCGGGACCTCAAGTTAATAGTGACTTCAGCTACAATGAACGCCGAAAAGGTTAGTATTCTGATCACAGTTTGGGATCATCAGATCATGATCAGTAACTCCTACCGATTTTGCCCAGTTTTCACGCTTCTTTGATGATGCCCCCGACTTTACTATTCCTGGTCGTACATTCCCTGTAGACATTTTATTCAGCAAAACTCCCTGCGAAGACTATGTCGACAGTGCCGTAAAACAAGCCCTCCAGATACACCTTTCGTCACCTCCGGGTGACATTTTGATTTTTATGACTGGACAGGAGGACATAGAGGTGACCTGTCAAGTGATCAAAGGTACGATCACATTGCATAAATAAACACCCTATTGAACAGAACCTTATCGTTTTGCGCCTAAATGCCAGACCGAATTAAGCAACTGGACAATCCGCCCTTTCTTGCGGTCTTCCCATATACTCACAAATGCCAGCAGACCTTCAAGCAAAAATATTTGAATCTACCCAGGATGGTCGACGGAAATGCATTGTTGCTACGAACATTGCTGAAACTTCGCTAACAGTCGACGGGATTATGTATGTCATTGATTCAGGCTTCAGCAAGCTGAAGGTTTACAACCCCGTGTGGAATGGATGCTCTACAAATCACCCCAATCAGTCAAGCCAATGCCAACCAGCGATCCGGTCGCGCTGGTAGGACTGGGAGTGGGTGAGTCTTGTTTTTTGGAATAGATGTCAGTTTAGTCCTGATCACACAAGTCCTCCCTTCTTCAAGCACTTGTTATCGGTTGTATACAGAACAAGCCTTCAGGGATGAACTATTTCCTAACACAATACCTGAGATTCAACGGACCAACTTGGCCAATACTGTGCTTCTCTTGAAATCCTTGGGCGTCAAGAACTTGCTTGAGTTCAATTTCATGGACCCACCCCCACAGGAAAATATCCTCAAGTATGTCTCCAACAATATACAACAAACTCACACTGCATGCTCACTATTGCTTTTCCAGCTCGATGTACCAGCTGTGGACGCTGGGAGCACTAGATAACGTGGGTGAATTGACACCAGAAGGCAGGAAAATGTCCGATTGTATGTCTCCTATTCTGCTCTTCTATTCCCACCAGTGAATGGAACACTAAGGTCTTCTTGGCTAGTCCCGATGGAACCATCTCTTGCTAAGATGCTACTAACCTCAGTCGAATATAAATGTTCGGCCGAGATGGTGACGATTGTATCAATGTTGTCCGTTCCTTCGGTCTTCTATAGACCTAAGGAACGCGCTGAAGAAAGTGATTCGGCCCGTGAAAAATTCTTCGTGAGTAGCTTTCCGTCAAACAGAAAGAAAGTTCTACCAGTGGAATCATTCGTTGGGGCTCATACAAGAGGGGTGGCTGTCATCAATCTAGGTTCCCGAGTCAGACCATCTGACACTTCTGAACACTTACACTCAATGGAAGACCAATGGGTTAGTAATCATGAAACTTTCGTACAAGCTAGACGCCAACCATGAGCACCTGATGCGATTTATGAATATATAGGTTCAATGACCTGTGGGCTAGCAAACATTTCTTACACCCCAAACTTTTAAGGAAGGCCCGTGAGGTACGGGAGCAGTTGGTGGATATCATGAAAGTGCAGAAGCTAGAAGTCATAGCTTGCGGGACAGATTGGGATGTCATTCGGTAGGTAGACCGAAATCGGTTGATTGACTCCTTATCATAACGAGCATGAAAGAAGGCGATTATATGTGTATTGACCATTCCTCATCAAATCAGAAAATGTATTTGTGCGGGTTACTTCCATCAAGCAGCCAAAGTCAAAGGGATAGGTGAATACCAAAATTGTCGAACGGGAGTTCCGATGCAGTTACATCCAACCAGTGCATTGTATGGACTTGGCTTCTTACCGGATTATGTCGTGTATCATGAGCTTATTCTCACCAGCAAGGAATACATGCAATGTGAGATGTTACTTCTTTCCCATAGTGACCGCATGTCGCTAATTACCACTATCGTTTTTCCTTTTTTTTTTTTTCAGGTGTTACTTCTGTAGATCCTTATTGGTTAGCGGAACTTGGACCGGCTTTCTTCTCGTAAGCTTTCCTACCCAAACACAAACAAACATGGCATTTTTTTTGATGATTGATGATGAAAATCAACTGAATTTACAACTTTTGCATTAAAAAAGTGTCCGAGAGCAACATTTCACGGAAAAAGATCGACGAGTGGCGGATGAGAAGTTTAACAAACAGACGGAGCTACAAATGGAGATGGAGAATGATCGGAGACGGAAAGAGTCTGAGATGGAGGAGCTCAAGAAGGCGAAAATGATGGCGTCTCAAACTCCTCGGATCTTAGGTGTCGGTGGCCCTCAGTTGGCTAGATTGGCTGGTAGCGGCTTGACGCCTCGTAGAACTCCTAGGAGATTCGGGATGTGATCATACCTTCTCTTTCTGTCCGAATCCTTCTACATACCAATCTTTTGTGTCAACTATTGTAACTTTTTTTTCTGATGTAAATTTATGGAGATGCCGCAAACTCTGTCCCGTAATGACCAACATAGTTTGGAATTTAGAAATGAAGCTCCAGATTGAGAAATCTGGGATCCACCTGTCATTAATGCAGCAGCAGGCCAAGACAGCCTGCAGCATCAAGTGATCACCTGCCTTTTGGGGAATACCATTGAGGTTGACATCTGACCTTCCAATAGTCTCTGGGACCACAACAAGGAAAATGGGTCTAGTATGATCTGAACAGTTTTTATGTCAATTCCCATTGTTGTCATAAATGCTTGTTGTTTTGAGTGCTCCAAAGGTAGGCTCAGGGACTGTTGGTCAGTGGGTCTCCTGGCAGATCTACCTGAGTGAGATATGTTTGTAGTTGCTGGAGGGGTCCGCTCATAGTTGCCAGGGCAACAACAACCATTGCGGCTTCCTTGTCCTCTTGGCCTTGAGCATATTGATGATTGGAAAGATCTTGAAGCATTTCCCTTCCACAATTTTGATTTCTTGTTTGACCTGTTTGAGTGGTGATAAGAGTAAAGTAGCCCATCTTGGTAGGAAGCTTAGGGTTCAGGGGTTTATGGGCAGGAGATGGATGTGATGAAAGCAGAAAGGTGTGGATGACAAATAGAAAACCCAGATTTGGTAACAGCTTACCATTTTAGAGTGAGGAAGTGGAGGACTTCCCGTCCATTCTGCAGCCCCTGCAGAACCAGATTTGGTAGGTCAAGCTCTATTCCAAATTTACATAACCCAACTCATTATATCCAATATATCTCAGATATCTAGTGCAAAAATTCAACACCAACACACCCCCAACATGCCATCAAAAAACACTTCAAATAGTCAAAACTGGTCCGCCTCAGAAAACTCTTGCCCGGCCAACCCAACCAATGTGGATAATTCCGGCCCCCCACCAATCCAGTCAACCAAATGAGGTGCCACGGCACAGGTTGCTTTGGCTTCTCAAAAGCAACATGGCCACGCAAAGGGATCTGATCAGGGTTACAGTGCAGCCAACTGCACTGCACTAGCAGCGGCTGTCAAAGAATTTTTTCCACTTGTATTGCAGGAATGGGTGCATGTTCTCACACAGTAAAATGATTATGCAGAGCTGAATAACCAAGCAATTTGAGAATTGGACCCCCTGAAGATCAAGTTTTGAGCATTAGTCAATCACTTGAAGCGCCCACTGGTGATCCAGACTTCCCAACTTACATATACAAGGCCAAATCCACCCAAATGGCAATAGATTATAAGCAATCCAAGGTCCTTGCCTGAGATGACAGCAAAAATGATGGGTTAGTCCTAATTTTTAATTTGCCACTGGTCAATAGGTTTTGACGTTTTCTGCTTCCATATCAGGGAGGGTGCCGAGGTTAGTATGTTGTTGATTCAAGAATATGGTGACACCAAGAAAAACAACCACAACAAGGAAGGCACTAACCTCTCCCCAATAAATGCTACCAACAATGAGGGAGGCCAAGACAAAGCTCCAAGTTGCTCAACAGTAGACATTTCAGCTTTGGAAAATTCAGCCCAATCATTGTTGGTGATTTCATTTAGTCCTTGGTCTCAGTCTCAGGATTTTACTGGCCCCCACAGCCCTACTGGTTCACACTACAAACATTAAGTACATTCCCAGCATGTACAGCAGTTGAGTGGCATGGGACAGTGGTTAGTAACTCAGCACTTACATGATTTTTTTTGGTAAATTTTTGTCACATTTTTCATCAAAGTTGAGCTTCTGCACAGGGCTCATCTGCCATGCATTTCCACATTCAAATTTCAATAATTGAATGTCTGTTTTATTGTCAGTTTTTTATATTTTTGCACTAAAAATAAATAAATAGAATTAAAAATTATATGGAATTTTTGAAATATTAATGTGGAAATGCATGGCAGATGAGGTGAAAATGTGAAATAAGTTTAACAAAAAAAACATGTAACCACTGTCCCATGTTACTCAACTGCTGTCCATGCTGGGAATGTACTTAATGTTTGTAGTGCCAGCTCAGAGATGTTCACGGGTTGAATTACAGAGCCAGAGCCCTTGCAAATTGGCTACATTTTCCCGCTTGCATGGAGGAATTCACACTGGATTAAGTCTAGAGCAAACAATGGAAGTTTTTTTTTTTTTTTTATCTTGCCACCTGAAAGAAACAGAACAACAAACAGGGCATGTCACAATGTTATGCCATGAAACTCAGGCCGCGTTTGTTAGTGTCATATGACGCATGTAATATTACACTTTTCTTGGTTTTGAATGTTTGTGTATTTCACAAACAAAGTGATATTATTTCAATTCCCCCACCAAAATAACCTGATCATCATGAACATATTGCTCAACCTTATTGCGCCCCTAATAATTTGTTAATTGCAAAAAAGGTATGTAATATTATGCACGTCATATGACACTAACAAACGCGGCCTCAAATATTCCAACAAAATTATTGACCAGCTCTAGTGTGAAGACAATACTTGCTTGCACAAGGAGATGAATTTATTGCAACTCAGGGAACAATCTTGAAGGGGAAAATTACATCAGAGGATCAACAAGCTAAAATTTTAAAATAAAGCTCAAAATGACTCAAATGTGAATCAATATGATTAGTGGGGGCCCTATGTTTTCTTCCCAGCCTGCTTTTCCCCATTAGGAAATTATGTCAGGAAATTTCACAACCTCCAACACCAATAACTCCAGCTCCTCAAATTTTCTAATTGATCCCTCAATTTTTCAATTTTTCTAGTTTTTGATTATGAGTTTTTCTTTTTCTTTTTTTTTCCTTTGTGTATCTCTTCATCATAAATGCCCCAAAACCTTTTATTTGGCCTGCTCCAAAATTAATACATGTCTTCTCCTTTAACAACTTGGCTCTCAATGAATAATAATGGTTTTTAATCAAATGGTTTTTTTTTAATTTGTTCTGTGGAGTCTTTATAGGCAAGGCAACAGCTGCGGGTCTCAGCAGTAACTGCTTCTGAAAACATGGTACACACAGAAAGCTCAGGCAGACCAAAACTAACAAAGGAAATTATATTCAGAACTTTTGTTGCACTGAGCTGATTTCTTTTGCTTTTGTCAGAGGTGTGAAAAAAAGGTGGGATTGTGGTAGTGGAGATAAGGGGGAGACAGGGGTATTGGTTCCAGGGGCTTGAGTGGGTTTTGGATGGGGATTGGCCAGACAAGGGTTGCTTCAGAGGGTGGAAAAATGGATTGGCTGAGTAGCCAGGGGGTTCAGAGTTTGGGCAGCGGGAGCCTGAGGAGTGAGGTGGATGCAGGGGCAGTGCTGCAGGGAGTTGGAATTGGCAGGAATTGGTGGGGATTTGGGGGTGCGGGAACTCAATGGGAAGCGGTAAGCGGGGAGGAGTGGAGTGAAGCGGGTTTTGTGTGTGTGGAAGCTTGTAGGATCTTATCTGATCACATCATCTATCTATGTAGACAGAGCAGAGAAATCAAGAACAAGGAGAAAGCTTCAACTCACTCAAGGCAGAATATTGAGATTCTCTTTCTGTTATTCAAACAGCAAAGGGTGGTGAAAGGGAGTGTTTACTAACAGAGTGTAGGAAGAACAGCTCACTATTGATCCTAGTCATCCACAGTGAAACCAAAGACTAACTGCTTTTAACAAAGAACTCTCAGTACACCTACAGACAGTTTTTCTTTCCACAGCTCCCAAAATAATAAGAAGAGAATAAAGATGATCATGATAACATTAGAATTAATTGGAGTGCAAAGACATGTGAACTACAAGTTTACATCCGACCATTATAATAGTGTCTTATTCAACATTGCTGTTGAATGACACAGAACAAAGAATCATGACCTGATTTAATGAGAATTTCCCACTCAGATTACACAGACTGATGAACAGTCTGGGTCTGATTGATTTGAACCAAGAAAAATCTGACCTGATGTAATTGAACTGCAACCTCAATGACTTCTGCTCAGTAAAGATGGTCACTTACGGGGAGAGGTAGCTTGAGTCTTCCAAACAAGCCTTGCAGAGACCTTATCCCCCATTCAGCAGCCTGCTGTGCTGAAACCAGCTGCTTGATCAATATTTTGAGTTGTGAATACGCACAAGGGCTTTGTGGGAGTCAGTCACCTTTCTTCATTGGGGCCAAGATTCTGTAATCAAGTAAATTTGTACATCTTGGAAAGACTGTATTGCTGATAATTTGATATCCATCCGGGGTATTATTGAGCAGTTTTGAATATAGGTCATTGGCAATGTTAGAGTCATGCTATGAGCCTGGTGCATTCAAAATGGAATATATTATTGTGCCATCTGGTGCAAATGTGAAGATGTTGCTGCAGTAGTGTGCACAGGTCCATCCATTATAGAAAGCATTCTTGATGCTGAAGACAAATAAATATTAGCATCAATAAAGTGATAGGATACATAATGAAATCATCAATAAAGATAAAGAGTTCCCTTACTTTTTGTCATCTGTCACATTAACAGGCAGATTCAAGCCATCTATAAAGCCAAAGCAATTTGAGAGCAGTGGGGATTTTGCTTCAATTAATGAGCTGTAGTGTTGACATTTGGTGGCAGTTTATGGCCAAGAAATCTGCAAATTCTTGAGGCTCTTAAGGACTGAAAGGAGGCATTCAAGAGCATTTTGAAGATCCCTCTCACAAACTGCTGGTGTAACGGAGAAAATCTGTTGCAGGCTTCATCCTGCCATAGTCGAGTTCATCCAATGGAGAAGTAGTGCTAGTGCTGGCTGTGGCGCTCAATATGGATTAACATCAGATCTTGGAATCATCAAGGAGCCCCATACAAGTTCAAATGGAAGCAAGAGAGTCTCAAAAGTGCAAACATCAACTCCCATTGTGATGATGAATGCACGGTTGTTCCCAACTTTGTGCAAATGTGTCCATGGGCTGCTGTCTCAAGGATTGCCTGCCAGATTGTCTTGGGTAAGGTACAACCTCAACATTTGAATTAGTACCCATTTACCCAGGTATGTGAGGGCTACAATTGAAGCTGCCACTTCAATTTCTTCCTCATTTTGCCAACAGAGTTCAAAATCAAATTGGGAAATGTGTGAGCTGGAGAGGGATAAAGTTCAGTATTATTCAACTTTTCTTGTAGTTGTTGTGCACTTACCCCATGGCTAATTTGTTGAAGAGAGTGTGAATCTTCTGTGTATATTTGGTATGGAGCGGTGTGCAATTTTAGTATCACAGGGTGATGGGAAGCTGATTTTACAAGGTGAACCAGAATTAGTTTTAGTGATTCTAAATCTGGTTCTGCAGGGGTTGCAGAAGGGACGGGAAGTCCTCCAATGATGGGATTGGGTGTCTTGAAAAATATGGAATTCTGGAATTTGGAATCCCAGATTTGATCCAGGAGGGCTTCCAGATTACCAGGAAGTCCTCCAATGGCTCAAATGAACATAAATACATACTCTGCCAGATCCTGGGTCGAAGAGCCGGGGCCTTCCGGCCACTGCCCCCGGCCAGCTTTGAGAGCCTGTCGGACCGACTTCCGGGCTGCCGGATACCGGGCTGCCAGCGGATACCATACAGGCCCGGACCGGATGAAGCGCAGCGCCCGAATATTCGGGGGCCTTTTCGGGGATTCACCAGCAGAAGTGGCACGCGAACCCAAATTACGCGCAAGTGTAGCAGAAAAGAAGAGACAAGACCATGTGGATCGACCGGGCATGCAGGCGAGTAGTGTTCAATGGGACTATCGGACGGACCTTCAGCCTCCAAGCAGCGTCACCACTCGGGGGCTCACCGAAGGTCGATCGGATGGTAGGGTCGCGGACGAGCAGCCGGGGCTGGTCGAGTGGGGCCGTGGTCGATGGTCACTCTAGTAGTGCGACCCGTCATGTGGACGCAGGAGGCTGGAGGATTTCTGCGGGAGCGCTCGGCAGGAAACCAGAGATGCGGACTCAGAAGTTTTATTATTCCTCGGCGGCTGCTGCTGGCGCGAATCGGCCAGGGTCGCCAATCCAGCTCGAATCCGAACGCTTCGAGCCTCCCCCCAACCACCTCTTCCCTCCCCCCCGCTCGCCGATCATCATCTTACATGGCCTCTTTGGCTCGAAACAGAACTGGAGAAGTCTTGCCAAAAGATTATCCCATGCCACTCACAGAGTCGTCTATACCTTAGTATGTGCTCCATCCCCCCTCACCCAACCCAGTTGCAATGTTTCTTTACAAATGCCTCAGTTTTAAGGCTGATGTTGACCTTTTTTTTTTTCTGGTAATGATACTAATATAGGATTTGAGAAACCATGGTGAAAGTCAGGCAACGCCCGGATTCACATCGTACTTAGATTATGCAAGTGACGTGAAAGAGTTCATCAAGAGGCACTCGTTAAAGAAGGTGATTCTTATTGGACATTCGATGTGAGAGAAACCCCAGTGATATATCAATATAACATTACAATAATAGTGAGAATCTTTATTATTTAGGGGAGGAAAAGTGGCGATGACATTGGCATTAGAAAGTACCATCAGTTCGACCGACGAGGACGGGCTCATCGAGAAATTGGTCGCGGTGGATATCTCGCCCGCCAAAGGCCCCATCTCGAAGAGTTTTCAGGATTATATCGACGGCTTTAAGGAAGTCAACTCCAGCGCCGTTTCCAGCAGGAAACAAGCCGATGAGATCTTGGCCAAATACAAACAAGTAAAATCCCATTATGTGTACTTTCCCCCGTTTTTTTAATCGTACTTTAAAAATTGAATGTTCTTCCGTTTAATTTGGATATGTGTAGGACCTTGGACGACGGCAATTTCTGCTGACTAATCTTAAGCAGGTGGAGAGGGGTGATGGTGGAGGAACACGGTATAAGATCAGACTTCCTGTGGAAGTACTTGAGGAGCAGCTGGCGAATAACCACGTAGGAGATTTCCCCTTTGAGCCATCTGGGGAAGCAGATGGAGTGCGGTTCGACAAGCCTTCTCTGTTCATCAAAGGGGCTCGTAGTAAATACATCAATAAATATAACATTCCTACTATTGCTGCTTTCTTTGGCAATCATCAACTAGTGGTGCTGGATACTGATCATTGGGGTTAGTGTGTTTTATTCTCTTTGATGTTACACTATGGCTGCTGACTTGTGTGGTCTTAATATTCCTTGTTATTGTTGTTGTATGAGTAGTTCATGCTGAGAAGCCCAATGAGTTTGTTTCGGTTGTTGTTAATTTTGTGCAAAGTTAATTGTGATTTATTTAAATATTTTTGTTCCGATCGCACTTTCAAAATAAAAATAAAATAAAAAACTACTCAAAACCAACATGTTGAATGAGGAGGACGACACATTTGCCTCAGTCAGTTGGGACGAACAACCGAACGACCACCAGCAACAGCAGCCATTCGCATTCCCAGACAAGCAGCACTCGGACAGAAGACACTCCACGGGAAACATCAACAACGACTCACCCGAAACCAACCAGTCCTCGTCCTTCCTGACCGTCCAGGTAAAACTGCCCGTCCGCGAACTAGAAGGAACTAAGGACAGCTTCGTCTCCTATCTCGTCACTGCCCAGGTACTCTCCCAAATAATCATATTCTCCCTCCATCCAAACTGACTTGCCTTTCTTTTTTTTTCAGACCAACCTCCCCATCTACCAGACTGAAAACCCCTCCTCACGAAGAAGGTTCCAAGACTTCGTCTTCCTCCACGATCATCTCATCAAGGACTTCCCTGCCTCCGTCGTCCCACCCCTTCCTGACAAATCCAGATTAAGTATGTCCCTTCCCACTCCCCGTAATAAAGAAAAAAAAAAGAATTTTATTCATGTCATGATACGCCACAGAGTATGTTACCGGTGATCGCTTTAGTCCTGACTTTGTAGAGAGGCGTCGGAGTGGGTATGTTATGTGTACAAATTTTGATGATCATCGGGCCCTGCTACAAGCGATTATTGACGTGGAGGTGGGGAAATGACAGGCTGGAAAGATTCATGCAACGATTAGCGCGACACCCGACACTATCTCGGTCGAAGCTACTGCGCTCGTTCATTGAATCGACACAATGGAACGTGGACATGCACACCCATCTTGCACATCCACCCGTCCCAGAGGCCCCCGCCTCCCTGCTCGAAATGGCCTCCGATACCCTCCTCAACGCCTTCTCCAAAGTCCGCAAACCCGACGAAAGGTTCCTCGAAATCAGGGACGGCTTGGAGCGCTTCGAAGAACGCTTGGTGGCTATCGAACGCATCGAAGGAAGGTCCAAAGGTCGTATCACCGGTCAGATTCTCATCTCCTCATTCCTCTCCATTCAAAAGCATTGGCCTTATACTCTTTGTTTTTGTTAGACCTGGCTAGTGATTATGAAGACCTCGCCGCTTCCATACAAGGATTGGGATTCCTTGAGTCCGGCATCACCGATCCCTTATCACGCTTCGAATCGGCCTTACTAGATTACAGCATCGGTCTACGTGACTTGGTAAGAAACCCAAGATGAAATTTGACTTGATTGAAGTATATTTTGATGCGGATTTTACGTAGAACACGACGACGACGACGCCGCTGTTGACGAAGCTAGTGTCGTTGATCAACTATTCGGACAGTTTCAGGAACGTGTTGAAGTTGCGAGACCAGAAACAACTGGACTTTGAGGACCTCTCCTCCTACCTTTCCAACCTGACCACCGAGCGGGATCGGATCGCTGCCGGCTTCTCGACCAATGTGGGCATCTCCTCGTACTTGAAAGAGAAGCTCGAATTCATCCGCACTGGGGCGGAGACGGATACGAGTCGGGAAGCTAAGATCCATAAGCTTGATTGCAAGATCAAAGATGTTTGTCTCTCCTTGCCACATCATCATCCCCCTTTCAATTCAATCCACCACAAAAAGAGCTCATCTTGGTTTGTTTTAAATTGGTGAATAGTTACAAGAAGCCGTGACGTCGGCGCACGAAACATCGGACCGATTCAACGAAGAAGTGATGAAGGAGTTCAAGGTGTTTCAAGACTCTAAGGCCGTCGAGTTGAAGGAAATCCTCAACGATCTGGCCGACGGTAATATCTCTATGTACAAAAAATCCATCCAGGATTGGGAGAATATGATCCCCTTTGTACGTGTGCCCCCTCTTCCCCGTTTCTCCCCCTATGCTCGTCTATATCTTTCTTCTCATCCCCCTGTTCTCCTCCCTCTACCTTTCTTAGTTTGAAAGGATTCGTGTCGACACTTGAAGCTCCCTCAATCAACGCACGCATGGTCTAGGCTTTTTCTCTCTCATCAGGCCCTTTTCATTCTTGATGTATAACTTCTTTTTTTTTTTTTTACTTTTGTAATTAATTGTCATCAGTATCATTGGAGAGAGAGATATATAAAAGAAAGGTATTTGGTTCAACTCGGGTCCCTTCTTTCTCTCATTGGTTTTTGTTTTGTGTTGGCTCTCTATGAAAAAGTGTATTGGTATCCGAGTGTAAATGACCAAGATTTTTTTAGTTTGTCTTGCATTCACCTTGCAGTGTGCATATGTGGATACACAACTGGGGTATCCTTAAGATGAGGAGCAAGATGGAGGTACATAACATGGAAGGCAACCTCAGACATGTGATGAGGAAGCGAAGGCGGCAAGGTCTAGAAAGGCAGGACAGAAAAGGTTGGACGCGTCGGTCGTCGTGTGGGACATCTGTGGCGCCGACCTCTGACACAAAAAACAATCGAGCCAGCCAGCTTGGGGAAGATCAAGAGTCGCCGGCGCGCTGCCGGTCGCGGGACATCTGTCTGATGACGAGGTTCTCATGCCGAGGTATAGCGATGGAGTGACACAAGTCATCATGCCACACGAGTGCAGAAACTTCAGGCGGAAGTAGAAAACATTTGCATTCCTCTTGAATGGCGTGCAGTTCTTTGAACCAGAATGATCGCAGTGGGACAGAAGAAACCTCTGGCCACACACACGTGAGGCCACACAACCTTAATATTCCGCCGTCGCACCCACCATGCTGATTTTTTTTTTTTTTTTTTGATTTCATAATCCGGAATCGACGTCCTTTCGAGTCAGCTTTGACACGCTGATGGATTGTTTCTCGGCGCGGCCCCGCCGCTGGTGTGTATACACCTCTGTGCGGGGGAGAGCTGATGTCCACTATACCATCGTGTGGTTGGGTAGGTACCTCTTTTCGCCTCGCCTCCCCCTATTACCCCCAGGTCATAAGAAACTTAACACCAGACATGCCGGCGTTGAGATGCGTCTTTTCTTTTCGCGCGGGCGTCGTCTGCCTAATCATACCAGCGACACGATAGGGGAGAGCACGCGAGACCTTTTTGTTTTCCTCGCTATAAAAACCCGCCTTATCAGGGTGGTGCACTAATCCCCAGCTTCTCATAGTTCCGCGCCCCCAGCACAGTGTGTGTGTTTTATTTTTTGTCAGTCTTTATTCTTCCGACAGATTCCTTCAGATAGACTCTCCTTATGCGCTCCGTCCTCATATTCCTTTGGGCTGTGGCCCCATGTGCGTGCTTCACAACTAGTTCTGCCATGAGCTTGTGTGCTGGTTGATGAGCACTAAAACTGAAAAAGAGACTCTTTCCTTCCACAGGTCTCGCTCTTCAGCGTCCGCTGCCTTTTTATCGGTGGGTGCTGCCATCATATTCTCTTTCCTAAATTGGGCAAATTCGCGAATAGAACCTTCTCCGTATTAATTACTGAGACGTGATGATGGCCCTATTCCTCGTTTTCTAGACGCCAAGGGGTGGTGCAGTCCCAGACAACGCAGCTCTCGGAAGAGCACATTGCCACCAGTTTTTCGCAAGTCACAGAAACCTACAGCTCCATCAGCACCTACTTCGTCGAGACCTCTCGCACCTTGGTCTCCCAAACCACCATCCAGGAGGCCGGCGCCACCCTCACTCAATTCCAACAGAGGATCACCCAAGCTGTGGAGGCTATCTCCGGCGGTTGTAATTGCGCCTTGGATGGTGTCAACACCGTGAGCATCTTCTCTGCAATCACTTTTCCGCCAGAAGTTTGGATGCTGATACTACTTCCTTCGTCAACAGGAAACTATTCAATCCACCATTGTGACCTGGTTTGTTCAGTTGCAATCCATGGTCCAATACTGCCAGCGACGCTTTCCCACCCAGTACCAATCGTCCTTTGGATGTGAGCATTGGCTTCATCCAAGTTTCCTCTGCCACTTCACCATGTTAGATTGACACTTTATTTAAAAATACTTTTTTCTAGCTACCTTTGAACGGATCAGCACGAGGATGCAGGTTGCACTTGGAGTAGCGTACGCGGCGGGAGTGAATGTGGACACGATTGTGTCTCATGCCGTTCAGAAGGCGCATGTCAACCCGAGACTGTTGGCCAGTGTCAACATCCAGACGCACCAATTCACACAAATCTCGAAAGCGGTGAGCAGCCAGACGGGAGTGTTTGCCAAGACGCCTGCTCCCGTCGGCCCTCGCTTCCCTGATCGGCTCAAGAAAGTCATCCAAGACGGCAAGCTTCGCGGGGTCACTCCGCCCTCCAACTCCACTCGAAAAGGCGCGCCGACTGACGCCCGTCTGGCCAACTCGACTCGAGCCGGCAAACCCCCTGTTGTTCCTGCTGGTCCCCACCCACTCATCCCCGCAGGCTCGAGTCACAACTCTTCTGCCGTTCCTAACGCCCAAAATCCCATCACGGGAAAACCAACCCAAAACTCGCCTGGGACTGCCAACGACCACCTCACCGTCCCTGTAAATCGAGGCCCCGACTCCCCGGATAAGGGCCACGACTCCATCCCTGGAACCCGGAACCCTCACCTGCCTGCCCCTAGTGGTCCACACGACTCCATCCCTGCCCCTTCAAACCCTGATGGTAAGTCTGGTCCCCTCTTACCTTCTTCTTATTATACCCAAACTTTGATCCTTGGAATTGACTCCTATCCAACCCTTGAAACAGCCTCGGCGCATCCCGCCCAACCGGCTGTCAATCCATCGAGCCCTGGACAGCAATCTGGGACTCCGGCTTACGCGACTGTCACGAAGCCGCCCGCTGCAGCTCCGTGGGGAGAATCCGGCGGCGCCCTCAGCGGGAACGGCAATGGGTTCGGCAACCAAGGCAGCTCCCACAGTCGCCCTGGAGTGCCGAGCCTAGAGGAGCCGAAGATGCCATCTGGAGGGCTCCCTGCAGGCGCTCCCAACAGCCCGCCACATGTCGCAGGCGGAGCCCCCGGCAGCCTCGCCGCCCACATCCCAAGCCCCGCTTCCCAGCCTGCTCCCGGACACTCCGTCTTGGGCGCCACGAGACATAGTTTTCCGCTCGGCGCCGACTCCCAGCCTTCTCCCCGAACCCATGGGTATGCTTTCGATCCTCTCCATGATCCACTTTCGTCAACATACTTGTAACTAACCTTTCCTATATACCTCTCCCATTCCATATACATCTACAGTCCTTGACTCCTTATCCCCGGTCCTCACCTCTCGCGTCCATCGGAGGGTCCTTGGAGCCCTTCGCTATTGGTCGCCCTAACTAGACCTACACCCCTACCACACTCATTGCACTATAGTTGTCCATACCTCGTGCTGCAAAACTCTCGACATGTTCTCTCTCGCACCACGTATTTTTTTCGCACGATATTTTGTTTTCGCTTATAGCTTTTGGGGTCGTCGTATCGTGATCGATCGCACCTTCATGACGGGTTGAACCCGACTTTTCTACGTATAACTCTCCCTGATTTCTCTTTAAATATACGTGTCGAACAAGCAAGCTTGAGAAACTTCGCATCAGGAATCACAAAAATATGTCCTCTGCAGTCCTTGTGCGTGTGCGAGTGCGGCGCTGAGGTCAGGGGAATGAGAATGAGAACGGATTCCAAAGGGGTGTGTTCTCCTGGGTGAAAACAGCGGGAGGACAGTACCCAAACCTGACTGTTATAACCCTGTTGAGTGTTAGAGCATTTCCAACGAACTCGCTAAACGGCGAGCCTAACAAAACCTCTCTGCGAATGCAGGCAGAGGGGCTTATACACCTACACGCATAACTAAATGGTAACCAACCTGCGGATGCGCCTACACGGCGAAAAAAAAAAAAATTGAAAAAAATATTTGGAGAAACGACTCCGAAGAAATGGAGGTCCGACCCCCAGACCTCCATTTTGGGAGTCGTTTCTCCAAAAACGCCCACCTCTGGCTCCCATTTGGGAGTCGGAAGTCTTGCAAATAAAATAAATAAAATAAAATTCTTGGGAGTCAGAACTCCCATTCCGCATGAAACTGCAGGAGTTGCTCCACCAAATTTCGAAGTTGGTTGGGTTGGAGTCAACTCCCACCATTTTTTTTTTTTTTTTTTCAACTAAATATACATATGGGCGTATGTGTACCCATCTATAATTAAATTCTTAGGTTTTCTAAGGCCAGAAATCTTTGAGAATTTAATTAAGAGGTCATATTCACTGTTTAAAAACTTTCAGGCCATAGGTGGCACTCATTAGCCTGGTTCATGTAGGGCAATTTTATGCAGATGTCATAAAAACCCTCTGCTTGCTTGCATAAAATTATAAGGTATGCTCGTGGCACTTTCCCATGATGATTTAAGGCCAAACTCTTTCAGCATGAGTTCAAAGCTTGCTTGACGCGATAAATTTAACTGCAAGCAAGCAGCTACATGAACCGGGCTATTAAAAAGTTATTTGTGCCCAAAAACATGTATAACCACTATAATTAAGTTTGTACATTTTCTGAGGACACAAAACTTTAGTTCAGGATCTATACTCACATTTTAAAAAATTCCTAGGCCCTTGGGGGCACTCTCTCAGAGGTTATGTGTACCACACAATTGGCAATGTAGAAGCTTATTCTGAAATACAGCCACACCTCTTTGTTCATTTTTGTACAAGATATCACACTTAAAATTTGTCATGGATTTTTTTGGGGGCCTTTCAAAATATCCTCCAATGTTTAGGGTATTTGCGTGGCTAATCATTGAGATATAAATATTTATTTTATTAAGGAAAACTGCCAAAATTGGCATGCCGACTCCCAAAGTCAAGGTGTGAATTGGAGCGCTGACTCCCAAAATGGATTTCTGCTGGGTCCTGGGAGTTGGAAATCCAATTTTTGGGAGTTGTTTCTCCAAGCCCCAAAATATAAGCCATAATTCTCACACTGAGGTGTTTGCTGATCCAGCACCATCTCAACCAATATGAGTGCTTTTGTAAGCAGAAACAAGACACAACAATCAATTGTAGTTGTGTGGATCAGCCAATTTGAGGTTGATTGTATGGTGGAAGGCATGGAAAAGCATACCTTTGTCATGTAACAGTGGCACAAGTCTGACACCCCCTGTGCGTCCCCAGTGCAACTCTGTGACCCGGCCCGGCAAAACCATCACAGGCAACGTGGGATGGTCAATGGTCCCGCCGGCGTGCGGTTGAGACAATCCTTGGCTGTCGTGGGAGGTCACCAGGACCAATAAAATCAACCATGAGGTGACCTCAAGGTGCGCAGGGTGTTTGGGCTGGCAAAAATGCACCTGCATCCACTCAACAAAAGAGCCGGGCGCATGTGGGCTTGGACCTGCCACCGCAGGCTGTAGTGAGAGATGGTGATGCTCCCGCACGCCATTTCCCTGTGTTCGCTTGGAGGAACATGGCCTTTTGGGGCTCATATCCCAAATCTCACAAATTAATGGGCAGGATCGGTGAATTTTTTTTTGGATAAGACATTTTTACAAAAAAAAAAAAAACCTTCATTGATTGGTGGGTTCATTTCAACTAAGATAAAAACCCATCTGACATCAACTTCAGCAAGGTTTGGTCAGGTGGGAATGGCTGCAGGTTTGTAACGCATCTGAGGCACTATATAAGCGCTTGGCTGACAGCTTGCTTCCTGAAAACCTTTAGGATGGCATTGAAAAAGCAGCCCGATGCCTTGTCTGCTATCTCCTTACCAATGCTTAAAATTTGCCCAATACACTGAGGGAAAAACATGCTCAACTGTCTGCAGTTGACAAGTTGAAAGTCCAATGAAGCTTCTGGTGTTACTCAAACCTTTCTCCAATATTGGTTCAACCAAGCTCGGATGCACAGTCACTGTGCACACTGCACAGTGACTGTGCCAAAAAATCTACATATGCAAACATGTGGAGTTTGGATGGCAGCTTGGCTGGAGCATGCTGAATGTCAACTGCAGGCAGTTGATCAAGTTTTTTTTGCAGTGATAGTAACATAGGTTTAGCCATGTCCAAGTCGGTACAGCCCAACTGCCACTTGGGCTTCCATGGATAATGGTTGCCCCCGGCCTAGGGAGTCCTGCTCAAGCTTGTCCCGCAGCTGGTCTGACAACCAGCAAAAGCTGAAATAATTCCACAAATTGGACCAAAGGGATATGTTCATTGTCCCAAGGTTCCCAGTGGGGGGGGGGGCAAGTGTAAGCTGTCCTAGGTGCCCAGATGTAGACATGTGGGTTTGCTTCTCAAGCACGCTCCACAAAGAGATGATGACAGAGAGCAATGCCAGAAAGTGTGATGCCGGTGGTGTGGAGTGATACTAATAGCATGATGCCAATTGGGTAGCAGTTGGTTCATGGCAGTGTGTACTGCCTGATCTTGTTTTTGGTTTGTGAACCTGAATACTCATTGGTTTTATAATTGTATAAATTTTTTGGATTTGTTTTGATTTTTTTTTGAAATTCCATTTCAATTCAAATACAATTAAAAAAAAGTTGAAGTGCAATCCAGAAAATATTCAAAAACAATCCAAAAACGCATTAATAATTGCTGCATTATTTTTTATTTTTTATTTTTTTATTTTATTTTTTTTTATTTTATTTTATTTTATTTTATTTTATTTTATTTTATTTTATTTTATTTTATTTTATTTTATTTTATTTTATTTTATTTTATTTTATTTTATTTTATTTTATTTTATTTTATTTTATTTTATTTTATTTTATTTTATTTTATTTTATTTTATTTTATTTTATTTTATTTTATTTTATTTTATTTTATTTTATTTTATTTTATTTTATTTTATTTTATTTTATTTTATTTTATTTTATTTTATTT
>SMGU01010965.1:0-17455 GCA_004348175.1 Puccinia novopanici
TTATTTTATCATCCAACTCCATTTTAAACTAAAAAAAAAATTCCACTTTCATCAGTCTCAACTAGTCTGAATACATTTTATCTCCAATCATCCACTCCAACATTTCTGTATCCACTGTAAGAGTTTGATGTAATGTCCATATAAGGAGAAGTTAATGTAAGTCTGATTAGAGACTGCTACACCTAGTTTTCTGTCAAATTAGTTTGCTACAATACGTAAATCAATTTGTTGTCTTTCAAACCACCTGTATCAGTTTAATAATTCATAAATCTTTGAACTATAACCTCTGTTATTTCCCCCTTGCAGGACTGCCATCCATCCCAAAACGAGTTCTCACACCAGGAGGTTGGGAGATCCCTGGGTGGGTGGGTGGGCACAAAATTTCCTTGTGGAAATTTCTGTCTGTGTGTGCTTTGTATGATTCCACAGTGGTGTTAGTGGGAGTAGAAGAGGAAATCTACCAGTTCTCCTCCTGCACCAACCAGGTATAATTGTCTTGCTGTGCACCACAGATGCTCCCCTCACTGCAAAAAAAACTTGATCAACTGCCTGCAGTTGACATTCAGCATGCTCTAGCCAAGCTACCATCCAAACTCCACATATTTGCATATGTAGATTTTTTGGCACAGTCACTGTGCAGTGTGCACAGTCACTGTGCATCCAAGCTTGGTTTAATCGAGATTGGAGAAAGGTTTTAGTAACACCACAAGCTTCCTTGAACTTTCAGCATGTCAACTGCAGGCAGTTGAGCATCTTTTTCCCACAGTGCCTGCTGCGGAAATTCATGGAATTTAAAAAGTACAAAAGTAGAAAAACAATACTGTCAGACATGCTGGCCTGTGTGATGCTACAGAAGATCTGTGGTGAAGTTGTGTGGATGGAATATGGGTAGTCAGGAGAGGAGGATGCTCAAGTTTCCCAACCCTATTTATCACTAGATTAGGTTTAGTTGTATCTAGCTATTTGTATTGTTTTTTCTCCTTTCACTTCTCTTTTCCTCATTCCTTCTTCTTGTCATCTTGCTACATGTAGAGCAAGCCAACATAGTATTCTCTAATTAAATAATAATAAATTAATCTAAATATATTTTTAAACAAAACTCACAGTTGGTGGAATAAATCATCTAATATTATTGCAACAATGAATTCTAAGCATACAATAAACTAGGGTCACTCACTATACACATAGCCATAAGATTGACCCTTCACCTACTTTATCATAACAAGAAAGAACTACTCTAAATAAATACTCATCTACTCAGATATGTCACAACAAAGCTATAACATTACACAGACATGTGAAAGACCTTCAGACACAAAATGAAAATACACGGGAAACTTGATTACAAGCTATAAACACTTGTAGCACCCTCTACATAGTTACTACATGTCTCCAAGTGTACCAAATGGGCCACAACAGTACAAATATGAATTCTATAATAGTCCTGTACCAGCTATGAGCACTTGAAAGCGCCCAAATAGTTCCATAAAAACTTTCCAGACTATTAAAAAGCCTCTTAATACAAATAACCACATTGTGTGGTAAGCCACAACATGTGACACACCATATGGTACTATTTGTAGCCACATTTGTGTACTGATATTGGCTATTTACAACTACTAAAGTACAGTAACTAGTTCAAACAGTCTGAGGGGACTCTGGCTTTGTCCCAAGACCCCAGAACAGTGGTATCCAACCACATTGTGTGACAAGCCACAACATGTGACTCATCATGTGACTATATTTAGTCAATATTGAGTATTACTACTGTCTAATTACAGCCCAGATGGTACTTTAACTAGTCCAAACACTTTGAGGGGACTCTGAATTGTCCCAAAGGCATCATAACAGCCTTAAAGAGCTCCCCTTCCTCCCCTTTGAAGGATTCCCCAGCTCATTTCAGCCTACAGCTTATTCAGTACTTGTCACCAGTTGCCAATAACCAGTTTCCAGCCTTATGAGCCTTATCAGTGAGTCCCAGCCCTTTCTCTCTTCTTCAAAAAGCTCCTTCAACCACCTCTTACAACCATCTGGCCCTTTTGTGCAAGGATTAGTCCTGTAGGAATTATTATATATCATAATTCCTTCCACCTTTAATCCTTAATTATCCCCTGGGAACTTAAAAACCCCTGTTCTAAAGGCCCAGAATCGTTAAAATACCCCTTTAACGCAGGTCTTGACCCAGAGGGCACCTTAAACACCCTGCTTGCAGGCCCTCTGTGTTTTCCTACTTTTTGGCTATTTTTGGCCATTTCTTTTGTTATAAAAATTAACAAACCCTTTTAAAATTAACCAAACCATCTCAAAACTCAATATATATTATATTCAGAGTTTTACTTGAATTTCTGTGGCACTTTTAGCTAGAAGATCCTATTGAACAAGTGAAAAGGAAGGTGGTGTACTGTGGGACTCAAACCCACAACCTCAGCATTCATGAGTGATGCTCTAACCATTGAGCTAAGTACGCATTTCTAATGTTTTGGTTTGTGGTGAGTACATTGGTTATGTACAGATTGTGTGATGGTATTGCCTCCAATGCTGTTAGGAAGTCTCACATGGATGTGTTAGCAATGTGTATCAAGCAGTTCCTAGTTTGACACTTCAACAGATCCTTGATCTTGGCATCAAGTGTGCTCACACTTCTCTTCTGTCTCCCTCACCATTAAGTGGTTTTTCCTTTGCTCATGTCGTCCTCCCAAAATAGCCTCCTCTGCTCACCCACTTGTTTTCTGTTTATCTCAGCCTGATAAATTTTTTTTTTTAAATAGTGATAAATATAAAAGTGAAATGAATCAAATGCATACAATTTCAAAAAAAAACCTGTGTGCGCTTTACTTATACATGTGGATTCTCCCTCCCAAACCATCTGGGGTGTCTGGGGGTACCTCTTGCTCATCCAAACCACCCCACCTGGGGGATACACCAGGGGTGCTGTATAAGGCCCACAATTAATATGTTTTATCAAGCCCATCTGGGCAAAGGCCGATGTCCAGCTTGGTTCTGTGCCACTGCGCCTTGGTTTAGTGCCCAGGAGGCTTGCCTATGTTCCCAGGCGCCTGGGAGTTCCACAAATCTGGGAACACAGCCATTTTTTGATGGCCCAAACCCAAGATTTTGTTCAATCAGAACAAATCACAAATTAACTCCTCCAAACAAAATTAAGTTTTTTTTTTCCTTCATCCTCCTTACTTAGCTGTGTAACTACTCTAGAAATCAAACCTTTCTAAATAAAATAAGAATGATCAAAATATTATAATTCCTGCATCATTTTCTTTATTATATTGTGTCCTTGTTGCCACATAAGAGGTGCAGGCTCACAACCAACACCACCATTATGGATTCAACAAAACTTGAAATTGGGGACAAAAAATTGATCTTGTGAATTACTCAAGGAGATCCAAAATCTGAAGAAAAAAATGACACAGAAAGAGGCAATACAAAAGACAAAAAAATCACACCTACATAAACAATCAACTCACCCATAAGGATTTTAAGCCAAACACCATAATCAAGCCCAAGGTTTGGATCCCATCCATGATCATATGGTATCAAAATAAATTAAGGTTTCCCACTTCATGGAAACCTTCATGGTTCCATGTTGTCACATTCAAAGGATCAAGGTCAAGGATCCCAATGCAATCAAGATGCAAAAAAGCAGGCAAGCAAGGTCACCAATGACATGAAGACCAACCTGCTGATGGAAATTGACCGGAAATTGAAAGCCACTCTTCCTGAGATGTTGATGTTCATTAAGGAAATTTTTGGTGTCAAAATTTCAACAAAACTAATTCACAATATGGATACATAGTTGAAACAGGT
Organism: Puccinia novopanici; assembly: GCA_004348175.1. Classification (NCBI taxonomy): domain Eukaryota; kingdom Fungi; phylum Basidiomycota; class Pucciniomycetes; order Pucciniales; family Pucciniaceae; genus Puccinia; species Puccinia novopanici. The sequence goes on from SMGU01010965.1 coordinate 3,820, forward strand.
TAAAAAAATCTTTCAGTGTGAATAAGCCGGACTTGATGGAGAAGCAAGAAAACTTTGTCAAAATACAGGGTTTGGACCTTGGCTTCAAATTCATCTTTTTCAACAATTCTGGATTTGACCTCCACGTTTCTTGGGCTTTTGGATACCCCCCCCTCAGGTGCAGTTCTTCTGATTTTTTTTTTTTTTCATTTGGTTTTGATTTTGTTTGATATTTTTCATTTATTCATTTTATTTATTTATTTATTTTTTTGACTACAGGCCAGCCAGCCATGCTGAGTCTGGTACCCAAGACAAAATAGAGCATTCTCATGGGTGCCCTCTTAGTTGAAGGCCTCAAATACTTCAGGCTTTTCAATGCCAATGGCACCAAGGCCAACAGGGTTGGGGTAGATTAGTTCTGCCTCTTCCTTGGAAGCATTGGTGTAAAACCCCCTCTTTGTGGGATTCACAATGGTTTCACACATGTGAGGTAGACTTAAGCTGACCTTCCATTACTCACCTAGAAAGCAGAGATCCTCTCTCTGCAGTCTAGCTCCTTTTCCCCAGCTCATATTGCAATACACACCCATTCACTGCAAAAAAAAACTTGATCAACTGCCTGAAGTTGACATTCAGCATGCTCCAGCCACGCTGCCATCCAAACTCCACATGTTTGCATATGTAGATTTTTTGGCACAGTCACTGTGCAGTGTGCAAAGTGACTGTGCATCCAAGCTTGGTTGAATCAATATTGAAGAAAGGTTTGAGTAACACCACAAGCTTCCTTGGACTTTCAGCATGTCAACTGCAGGCAGTTGAGCATGTTTTTCCCACAGTGATTGGTTCTAGAAACACTGCACCACTGAAAAATGAGGGACTTCACCCTTAAAATTTTTTTTCAAACCTTAGTAAGCTACCACTTTACTGCCTGCCTGCCTGCCTGCCAGCCTTTTCCACTTTAATTCCCATCCAGCTTGTTTCATTCTCCCTTTACTTTTTCTAACAATTTGAATAATTTGGCCCTCTCTATTAACTCCCTTTACTTGTATATTCCAACAAGAAGTAAAACATACCCCAAAAACATGATCCCGCCAATCTCAGACCCAGAAGAGTTTATCTGAGCTTCCAGAGCCAAATGTCAAAGGTTGGCCCATCTTCTTTTGGCAAATCAAGTAATCTCCCTGCTCCACCTACCCCCAACAGAGGCTGATTCCACTTCAGCATTTACAACAATGAATAATTCTAGACCCAAATCCACCCCTGACATACTGGACAGCAACAGCAGCTACCATGACTGGTTCCGTGCTGTCCTGAGGACCCAGCAGGAAAGCATAATCCAGCAGCAGTAAGACCGTCAAGCTGCCCAGGAAGAATAGTTCTTTTCTGTGGATTGAATTAGTCATCTGGAGGACACCATGATCTCCCTGGTGCTGAAAATGGAGCCACAAGAGCAGACCCCAACTGCTCCCCCTGCTGGAAAATTTGACCTGAAAAAATTCAGGACCTCTAACAGGCCCACATTTACCAGCCTGCTACTGAATAATGGACAAGCAAGGTGAGGGAAAACTTAAACAGAAAATGGCTGTGAGTGAGAGGAACAGTCTGTTTGACTGGGAGAGAGATGCGAGCACACCTGAGGTCCGTGAAGGAAAGCAGTGAGGTTGATGATGATGAGGGAACGAAACAAAACAAGAGTGGACCTTAAACAGCAAATGGCTGTGAGTGAGAGGAACAGTCTGTTTGACTGGGAGAGAGACACAAGCACACCTGAGAGATGGAGAATGAAAGACAATGATGAAATACAGTGAGTCAGGAAAAGAATGAAGCATAGAACAGAGAAACCAGAATTGTCAGGCATACCTGAGGTCCGTGAAGGAAAGCAGTGAGGTTGATGAATGAGTTATTTGATGATAATGAGGAAGAAAACAATGAAACAGATGAAAGGAAATACAACACAGTGAGGTTGTATTACATAATCAAACGTGACAGAGTTTGCGACTATCATCAAATATGATTCAAACCTAATTGATCTTTGAGGTCACGGAGACGTCGGTGAGAGGATCGCGATGTAAGCTCAATACTGAAGGTCAAGTGCTTCATGTGTTGGATCCACGGAGTTGAGATTTTTTTTGAGACCAAGGGTTTCACCCATGTCACCAACAAGATTTGAATTTTGGGGAGCCTCATAAGCAAGACAAATGTCCTGTCATTCTAGGGAACAGGGCAAAGAAGTTTTCCAAAAGGTCTTGCAAGAAATTTTGAGCCTTCCTCTTCACTTTCCCTCTTCCACCTCTTTGGAAGATGGACCTCAAGAAGAAGATCCGCCACCTACAGATGCTGCCCACTGAGTAATTCATGGCCTACAACACCTGTTCCAGAACAATAAATTATGTGATGCCTCATCCATCCCTGACAGTTACTTTCTCATGAACACATTTTTGGCCACTAACTGCATTGATAGAATTCCACATGATATCAATAAGCTTGAGAAATGGATCAATAATCTTGCTGATATATCCACCTTTGTGTGTTTGTATATCTTGGTTGTTGGTGGTGGGCCTGGTGAATGTGGGTTGAGGGACATCCAAAATGCCAAGCCTCAAAGGAAGGGTGGAGGGCACCCTCAAAAGCCACTACTGGGTTTTATGAGGGTTTAGATGGTGTTTTGGGACTTTGGAAGGTCTTTTTTAACCCCAAAAAGGCTCACATACCAAAAGCAGCCTGGTTGTGGGGCTGCTCAAGATGCTCTAGGAAGGGGACAAAGCAGCTCCCTTTAATAATTTTCCTGGGCCTTCTGATACAAAATCAGATGCCAATAGATCAGTGGGAGTTTGTTGTGAATATCCTGGAGCTGTGGGATAAGTAACAGATCAAGTGCACAACTGTTGTTCATTTTAGGGGATCTGTCAAAATTTGTATTGCTGCTCTTCCCAGGATAGCTTTTTTATCTCCCTAGGCTAGTAGATCTTCTAAATTATTTTTGTTGGAATTTCACTTGTCTCTGATCTTCTCTTTCCATTGCTTCCACTCTCAAATGTCACCGACTCCATTATTCAACTGGTTTTCTTTATTCATTTCTGCTAAATTATGGACCCACAATTTGGTCATCTTGTATTTAGCCTACTTAAACCCAGCTAGATACCACTGAATAAGAAACTTATTGGTCCTTACCAAGCTGATACTCTTGCTGGCACTTTAGCCCCATCAAGAGAACTCCCTGCAGCGGCACTTAAGCCCCACTGATTGAGTTATCTGGTACTTTCCAGACTAATTGTCTCCTTCTATTATTTGTTATAAAAAACTTCCCCCATCAACTTGTATAATTTTAATAAATTTAATTTCTATGGGAGTGATTTAACATTCCCATAGATTAAATTGATTTGAAGGTTTTCTACTATTGTTTTATGTTATTTATATGTACTTAAAATATGCAGTTCCTCATTAATTACATATTTCTGAAACTTACAGATTCTTCTAGAGGTGTCTGTGACAGCTCTTTGAAATTTATTGTTACAGTTTTAAGTCTATTTTGTCTGAATCCTAAGATGGGATTAAACCCAGACAGAAAGACTTGCAGAGGATTAGAATCTCCCAACACAGTTCCAGGTGATCAGCATCAGCTGTATACCTAACTAGATCCCTCACTGACTATTTTTAGGTGGTTTCAGCCAGGAAATTGTGTGATGTGTATCAAAATAAAGTAGACAAGCCAGACTTGCAACACACAGAAGAGGTTATGACCCAAGGAAAGGATGAGTAATTACTTAAAATCTCCTCATTCAGGCAATAACATCCCAGATAAATTCTACTATTTATCAGATCAAAGAATCTGTCTCCAACAGAATCATTAGCTACCCGCATCAGTCAGAAACCTACAAGTCAAGCATGCAGTGTAAGCAAGCTAGTGAAAGCAAAGGCCATAAGCTGATAATTAATATTATTGATGCCATTTCAATTGAAAGCAGACATTAATCATCAGAAATTAGCCTAAAAATTGCCTTTTGTAAAAAGAGTTTAGGACTAGAAAAGATGATTATATCAAACCATTGACTACACCAATGTATTAGCTAGCTGAATCTAGTTCAGACTAGATCCTCAATCACTTCTTTCTCTACTCCTCATCCCATTCCTTCAATATTCATCTCAAACTTTCCTTAATTATATCACCAAGCCCATAGCCCAATCTCAGCCTAAGCAGACAAGCAGAAGGCATCCACTCTGCTAATTAGGTAAATAGCTCTACTCATCTCACTAAATGCTTTTGCTTCTTCATTTTCATGACTGCGCAAATAATGATGTAGAGCCTCATTGTCATTCTCATTTTTGTCCATATTCTAACCAAGCAATACACTCTCTCATTTCTTGCAATTCTAACATATTTCTCATAATTTAGGCTAAGTTACTACTTCTTCTTTGATAAACTAGCAGAAGGAGTTGGTTTTAGCTATAGGTTTCAGGCACTGCAACAGTTATCTGCTTGGCCAAATGGGCCTAATGAGTCCTGGGACCAACCTGTCCAAGCAGTTCTTGGACATGGTTGCACAATAAGAGGCCAAACAGACTTGTCCAAGAAGTCGCCAGGTGGGTTCATCTGCTCAGACAGGCAAGTCAGACCTCTTTTTGGACAGCAATGTCCAAGGACTGCTTGGACAGTTCAGTCTAACAACTCTTTGGAGCTGTTGATCCGAGCAGATAGCCTCTGCAGTGAGGGAGTGACCCTGGGTGTTTTTTTGGTAAAAAATTCATTTGTGATAATATCTGATTATTTATCACACCTAGAGCTAGTTTTTGCTCTTTTATTGTCTGATTTATTTATATTTTGTTGATTTATTTATTTTTGTTGATTTATTTATATTTTTGTTGATTTATTTATTTATTTATTTATTTATTTATTTATTTATTTATTTATTTATTTATTTATTTATTATTTATTTATTAATTTATTTATTAATTTATTTATTTATTTAAATATAGGGGCTTGGAGAAACTACTCCCAAAAATTGGATTTCCAACTCCCAGGACCCAGCGGACGTCCATTTTGGGAGTCGGCACTCCAATTCACACCTTGACTTTGGGAGTCGGCATGCCAATTTTGGCAGTTTTTGTTAATAAAAGAAATATTTATATCTCAATGATTAGCTTCCCAAATACCCTAAAAATTGGAGGATATTTCCAAAGGCCCCCAAATAAATCCATGACAAATTTTAAGTGTGGTATCTTGTACAAAAATTAATAAAGAGGTGTGGCTGTATTTCAGAATAATCTTCTACTTTGCCAATTGTGTGGTACAAATAACCTCTGAGAGAGTGCCCCAAAGGGCCTAGGAATTTTTAACATTTGATTATAAATCCTGAAATAAATTTTTTTGTCCTCAGAAAATGTACAAACTTAATTATAGTGGTTATACATGTGTTTTGGGAACACATAACTTTTTAATGAGTGCCACCTATGGCCTGAAAGTTTTTAAACAGTGAATATGACCTCTTAATTACATTCTCAATGATTTCTGGCCTTAGAAAACCTATAAATTTAATTATAGATGGGTACACATATGCCCATATATATATTTATTTGAACAATAAAAATAAAATAAAAATAAAAATAAAAATAAAAAAAAATAAAAATATAAAAAAAATGGTGAGATTTGACTCCAACCCAACCAACTTCGAAATTTGGTGGAGCAACTCCCGCAGTTTCATGCGGAATGGGAGTTCTGACTCCCACAAATTTTATTTTATTTATTTTATTTTCAAGGCTTCCGACTCCCAAATGGGAGCCGGAGGCAGGCGTTTTTGGAGAAACGACTCCCAAAATGAAGGTCTGGGAGTCGGACCTCCATTTCTTGGGAGTCGTTTCTCCAAGCCCCTAAATATATGATTATTTTGGCTACTTATGTTAGCTTGTCTCTAAATAGTGGCAAGCTGGCATGACCCGTTGTAGATGAATGGCCCTGGGATGTAGGGATACCAAGCTTCCAACAATGAGAAGTCCCATGACCACGTGAAAATCATTGAGCTTTTTGCATGACTCTCAGGTCAACTCCATCACAGTGTCCTTGAGGTATTGAATCAGAGGAGCTGCCAAAAGGCAGCAGATACTTTGATTCAATAACTCAAGGTGATGACTCATTTTCCATTGGTTTTTGGCTCATGATTTATAATCATTTTTGTTTTACTCTGCTGTTTTCCTTTTCTCTCTCTTTTGCTTGGTGTTCTTTTCTTTGGTTTTTTTCTTTTATCTCGTCAAATCTCTGCATTCATCTTGTTTATGTTAGTCTCTCTCGTGTTGTGGTTGTCTCCCTTAGGTCTTGTTAGGTTGTGATGTTTGTTAGATTCATAGTGTGCAATGCCATAGGCCAAATTACACTTAAAACAAAATCACAGCGTTGGCCCGCATGATGAGCCCTTGACAACCCAAGGATGCGTGATGTGTGGTAAGATGGTTATAGATGTAACTTATTCCCAGCAACGCAGCAAATATAAAAAAAAAAATCTCCAATGAGACCTACGGCAAGGTATATCCACCAGCCCTCCGCGCCCTGGCCAAACCACAGACAATGCCAAAGAGTCTTGGAGGTTTTACAAAAGGAAAGGGTTGATACAATCTCAATGTGCGACATTTTCTGGGTCCTTCACCCCCTCTGGATCATTCTGCGAAATCACTATCAGGAGACCTTTCATTTCAAGGTGTGTCCCATGCAGAACCTCTACAATAGTTCAGACCAGCAACAGGCAAACATTCCCCGATGAACCTCTACGTAAATTTTTGCCTAAATGTACTAATTAATGACTTGCCTTTTTAGGGCAACTGATGAAATATTCATTGAGGGGCAGAAAAAGAGTGAGTTCAAGAGAGGGTAACCAAATGGGTTTGATTCCTAGTGGAGGGTTTCGTGGAAAAAAAGAGTGAGGGAGCCACTTTTCAATGTTTAGCTATCTGACTGGTTTTAGGAAAAGTAGATTTGTACATGAAATCAAGGTGTGGTTTGCGATAATGAATGAGAAAAACAACATGTATTTCCTGAGAGGGCAAAGGCCTTATTACTCCCAGCTGCTTGCACTGTGGCCTTCACAGTGATCGAGACATCGAACACACTCGTCACAACCAGACGGCTCCGGACAATCTCCATATGAACAGACGGCCTCTAGGTCAGAAGGGCTCTCTGGAGCTGTCTTCGGAAGCTCCACATTGGTGATGTGAACTGCTGTCGGTTCAAGAATCGAGGCAGATGTGTAGCTTGTGCATGCCAGTATAGCAAGAACCTTGAATACGTTCATGATGCAATCTCTGGGGGAGGCGGGAATTTTAGCAATAAGTTCAGCCAAGCAATGTGCAGAGATGAATGCCGTACCTTTAGATTTGTTTTGTTTCAGGCCTATTTCCCGGAGCCGGAGTGAATGATGTAAAGAGAGTTCTGCAGAACAAGACTTGCAATCTTTGAGCGGGCTCACTCATAAGCGCGAGCCATGAAAACTCACCTGGCAATGGAATCCTGGTTCTTAATGTGGGTCTGGAGAAGAGCAGTCAGAAGGCAGGTGGGCTGAGAGGAATTATTGGGCAAATGCTGTCTGCTGTTTTATAAGGTAAAAAGCCGCATTTTTTTTTCTTTTCAAGTCGCCCTTGGGTACGCCGAACCTAGCTTAACACAATCCCCTTCAATTCGGAAGGGATGGCCACTGCAGCCCGCGCAGCGGCCTCCGAAGAGGGGCTTGCAGCTAAAGTCAGATTTTCTGCCTGGAAGCAAATGGCATTTGGTGGAGCAAAATGCCTTGACCGGCAGAGGTCATCTGTCAATATTCTCACTGCCGGATTACACCATTGGATCCGCCTGATTTGTGCCTTGCAGTGGGTCCAACACTCATCATCCCCTCAAATTTATTACACATGCTACAACAGTTTGAAAGTGGAGTTTGTGTTTTTCTTGTGCCGTGTCAACCTTGTATTTTTCCTTCATAGTTCAAATCTCATATCAGATGGGGAGGAATACAGTGCAATCACAAATCAGCTACCTCCACTTCAATCATCAGGATGGTAGGCCATTTGCGGCCTCCTAGGGAAAATAATAGGCTCATTTGAAAGCCAAGATGGATGCTACTGGGGCCCTTTCACAGCATCTCTGTACCCCCTATGCTTCTTGCGCAATCAATCATTTTGTTGAAAAACTCCATTAAGTTGATGGTACAGGAGCCGCTTCCAGGCCAAATATTGGACTTAAGTGGCAAGCCCTCCTTCGGAGGCCGCTGCACGGGCCTCCGATGGTGGGCTTGTGTTAAGCTAGACGCCGAACGGTTCAAACATGTTCAAGTGCTTGTACTACAAGCTGCTAGCTTCCAATTGCGATTCCAGAATAAGGGTACTCCGTGTCTGGAGACAGCGCCCGAGACCAGAAGATTGCTTGTGTGTAAGGAATAACCTATGTATTTCCTCTTGAGGTGTTACTCGAATGGGCTATGAAATTTGAAACAGGTTTGTAATCCCCATGGCCGGGACCGGATGATGGGATTTTAAGCTGAATTCAGAACTGAAAGATTTCCTCCTGCATGCCCGACCTGGAGAGTTGAAACTCGTCCGGGTCCATTTGGGCGTTTACACCTCTCGGGCCGGGCAGGTCTAACTTCGGCGCGAAAAAAAAATCCCCGGCCTGGAACCTGCAATTCAAGCCGACTGGATCACGGATCCGGAGGTTTGAAATGCCGCGCCCGAATGTGGTCAACAGCTTTGCACAGCGGCATTCATGCCGCCTGTGGTGTTGCACACTATGATTTGGGATGAAAAAAAAAAATGTTTCTTGAAACAATTATTCAATAGTCTTGACAGGTTCATCTGGCAGCTCCCCCCCCCCTGACCTAGTAAAAGATCGAGAGCTGGATAAGTTCCCTATGACAGAGCGTGAGTATGAAGTCGGGTGTCTTCTTTCCTTTTCCAGACAGGGATTATCATAGTGGGACACAGTTTAACTTCGGATTCCATTATGAAAGCCGCATCAGCGCCGCTTCGGAGCAAATTATCCCATGGGATAACTTGCATGACGTTTTGAAGATATTGGGAGTACAGCTCTGACTGAATGATCGGAAAATGACGCAACAACCCGCCTGTGATCTTATTCGAAACGGTCCAGGTGCGGCCATATTGGTGTTGTACATTTGTGAGGCCCGATATAATACGTCGCTGATTCGCGACGACATCCGGGCCTCCGGTGCAGGGACTCTGGTTAATTTGAATTTGCAGTCCGATAAGATAATAAATGGATGTCAATGTGCTCTGGTTTTGAAGGTTTTAATCTCTTGAAGCTATTTACAACAAGTTGATCTATTCGTCTTTCGAAGGAGAAGCACTGGGCCTTTTACAGGACATGCACCCAAGGATCTCCTGATCATTATTACTGGAAACGCATCGATCAATGTAGTATGGCGACTAATTGGGTCCCGTGAGACGTTCAAGCAGTATATACTGATGATGTGCGGATCTGGCGGCATCACCGATTGAGGGTGTGCGTGACGATGATGTAGTAGTAAGATAATGAGTTGGCTTCTAACAGTGGACTGGAAGGGGAGAATCGCTCGCTGGTGACTTCAGGATGGGCAGGAAGATTACGGATTTGCGGTGAAGTGCATCAAGGTTTGACAGACCGCAGCAGGATTACGTGATCCGCATGTATCCACATAAATATCACTTCTCCTCCAATTCCACTCTGTTTTTCACCAAAACTAACAACCATCAACAACCACAACATCACCACCATCGATTCACCATGGCCGCATTCTCACATTCCTTATGGAGTTCCTATGTCATTCTCTCTCTCTCTCTCTCTAGTACCAACAGACAGGACAGCCCCAACTGATTCTCTCTCTCTCTCTCTCTCAGGCTTCGACCCTCACTCATCAAACCAACAGGACATCAACGAATCAAACTCAAACAAATTCCTCCCTTCCAACTTCTTCAACTCATCCAACTTCTCCACTCTCAACGATAACCATCACCAGCACCACAAGAGCAACAACAACAACAACAACAACAACAACAAAAACAACAACAACATCAGCAGCAGCCACAACAACAACAACAACAACAACAACAACAACAACATCAACAACGGCAGCAACCTCATCAACAAGATCAACAACAACACACAACAACACCAACAACATCAACATGAAAAAGAACAAAACACCATTTCACTTACCCCTTTCTCTGCTCTGATCATCAACCCTCTGATGGTCCATTCATCAATGAGTCGGATGACCATCAGAATAGATTTCAGCCGGCTGCAATCCTTACTCCGTTACCCACTCACCCGAAAACCTCATGTTCATTATGCCCTCCTTTGCGAGAAGCTCGTCAAACCAACTCTCGCTCGACGCTCCTTCCTACCCCGAACCAATAATACCCTACTCTGATGACTCGAATAGATTCTCCAACATCGATCCAACTCAACCTGCTCCCCTCACAACAACAGCAGCAGCCCCATTTGATCATCAATATTTTCCATCGTCAACCTACAACAATCAAATCCCACGACCCTTGCGCACCTTTCAGAACAACTCATTCTCATCTCAAACCCCAAGTAGCAAATCATCCAATAATAACACCAATTACACCGGCTCATCTATTACCCCACCCACCACTTCATCCTCCAGGCATGCATCCGAGATCAACATGGATGAACTTATCAACAGTTCCGACTCACTCACTCATTCAAAATCCCACTCACCCGACCCCAAGCAACTTGGCTTCCCTCAGCACTTTAAACTACCGGACAATCCTTACTCTGAAACCGGATTCGATCTCATCGGCGCCCTCTCTCGCGTCGTTGATAGACCTGACCCCAAAGTTAAAATTGGTGCCGTCGATACCTCAGCAGCTCTAGTAGTTGTAGATGCAAGGCAGAACGATCTTCCCATCATCTTTGCCACCCCGAGCTTCAGCGCACTCACCGGCTATCAGTTCGAAGAGATCATTGGACAAAACTGTCGATTCTTACAGAAACCCTTCAACCCCAACTCGATCAAAAAGTCCAATAAGCAATCCCAAGATTGTCGCGCCACCCTCCAAATCCGCTCTCACATCCAAGCCGGACGTGAAATACAATCCTCGATCGTCAACTATCGTAAGGATGGCCGACCTTTTGTCAATCTAGTTACCGTCATCCCCATTGCTTGGAACTCTTCGGAGATTAGCCATTTTGTCGGCTTTCAGACTGATATCGCTGCCCTCACAAGTCGGTTGATATTCTTGATCATTGGTTTATATTTAAGACTTTCATGATTGATCTTTGGAGCTAACTTTCTTGATTGTTGTCACAGGCTCTTTAGGTATCCCTCCCAGTCCCAAAACGCGGCCACTAATTTTGCCAAAGCAGAGCAGTGTATCTAGTACTGCAGGATCGACAACATCCCAGAAATCTCTAAAATTGATCCCAGCACCATCCCAAGTGGTTACTCCTCAGTCAGTCTCGCCCTCGTCAATGAGTCACTCGCATGATGGGATAAACGACTTGGCGAACACGTCTTGCTACTATCAGGCTGTCTTGGAAGAGGTAAGGCTAGCTCTCCCTCCTCTTCTGATCCTAACTTGCACAGACATCTGCTCATCTACGTTCGCTTTGGTTAATCTTCAACAACAGAGCCGAGATTTGATCCTCGCCATCTCTCTGAAAGGTACACTCTTTTATGTATCCCCATCTTGTAAAGATATCCTTGGGTATGAGGAGAATGAATTGGCCAATCAGAACATCTCCAAGTTCTGTCACCCTAGTGATTTGACTGGTATACTCCGTCAACTCAAATTGATTGGTAATACTCCCCATACACCTATCGATTTGGTTTTCCGAACCGTCGACCGAAAGGGCATATTTTCTGGATGGAATTCCAAGGGCAGCTACACGTTGAAGTTGGTAAGGGTCGAAAATACCTTGTGGTTGTGGGTCGACCCAGGTCCATCGGTCCGCTTTCGTGGCAAGCGATTCGATCAGCTGGTGGTTTGGGGCAAAATAACTTCTGGATGAAACTCTCTCTGGACGGATTATGTCTCTTTGCCACATCGCCCGTCAGAGAGATTTTGTCATACGAGTCTGCGGAGATGGTCGGCCAATCCTTAACTCAAATGTGTGCTTCCGAGCAGCGTGGCTTGCTCATCAATGCCATCAGAACTGCCCATGAAGGGAACGATGTGGTCACCCTGGCACACTCCCTTACGGATCGCAACGGTACCATCGTTTCCGTTGTCAGCGACTTTTATCCCCCGCACTACTCCTGTGGTCCCCGCGCCTGTGGCTTGCCCGTACCGGCTTCGAAACTGATCAACCCACCCCGGATCATTTTCTGCCAAACGAACTCCCTCAGCTCGGCCATGCAACGTCCTAAGTGGCGGCCTCAGGCCCAGGGCTCATCTTCATCTGGCACTAGACGGGCCTCCAAGGGAACCATTATGGATACCCTCATCAACCCGGAACCGACTAACCCACTGCCCGTGATTAAACAGATTCCTGAGGGAAGCTCCACTAGTCCATCTCCTGTCATCAGTCAGGCTTCTGTGCCCCCCGACAATCACCACTCGGACGATGATCTGTTCAGTCCCCTAGGAACCAGCAAGACCACGCCCTGGAAGTACGTCACACTCAGTTTCCGTGATATATGTTCCATCATTGGATGTGGTCGGGTGATGGTCTGATCAGCTTGTCTTTTCTCCCATAGCTACGAGTTTAGCCAGTTGAAACGTCAGAATGTTAAGCTACGTTCAGAACTCTGCCAGCGAGGCTTAGGCCACCATCTTGGAACCTCCTCCGCCGGTAAAAATAAAGAGCAGGGCTGCACGAGGACGGCGAAGAATGTCCAGACCTCCCGACACGCCGGCGGGAATCCTCCTTATCCTTCTCGCGCTCGTCTTTACTCTACCTCCACCATGTCCCCTGAAGATGCGTCTCCTGACTCGTTCAGCGAGCTAGATCCCACTTATTTGGGCATGGGCTTCGATGGAATGTCCAACCTTAATTTCCTGCAGTAAGCAACATCCAACTGCGCTGGCAGAGCCCCCATAATTAACACTAGGATTCATTTTACTTCCCCTAGGACTTCTTTTTCGTCCGGCGACCCGAGTCAGACTCAGCTCAAGTAGACTTTTCCCGTGGTGTGCATGATATGTGTACCTATATATGTACAACATGTGGTATATCTCTTTCCGTCCAAAGTAGATGATCGCCATCCAACCTCACCAACATCGTCCTTCCTTCCATTCTTCAACCCAACTATCTACCTTGCTAAGGCCACACTCGCTCTCCACCCAATAAGAAAAGACGCACAAAAGAAAAAAGGCAGGTCGACCGGGGGAGATCTCCTTCTTCTCCGGTATTTTTGTTATTGCGGCGAAGAGAACCTCCACAAACATATATATAAACTTGGTTTCCTTTGGGTCTGTATTTCTGTGTACACTTACTACTATTATTATCATTACTATCACTATTGCCAAGAGCCTATCTGAACCATCTCCGCTCCGATCGTTATCTAAAAGAAAAGTTAGCTATGCTTATCCAAATTTCGTCTTATTTATATATGCATACATACTTACGTGTATATACATTGATATTTGGTTGTTGTTGTTGTTTGGGGCATTTCATTAGCCTGTGACTTTCCGGCTCTCTCTCTCTCTCTTTCTTTCCTTT
>SMGU01010966.1:0-21238 GCA_004348175.1 Puccinia novopanici
CAGGTGATGGTTCAAGGTAAGATTCTGCTATTGGTTCTTGGTCATCAGGGAGACCGCCGGTGGGATCAAAAAATTCCATCCTGCATTCTGGATACCACTTCAGTCAGCATTGTGCTGGGAAGACTTGGAGGGAGCTGGGACTTAGGAATGGCGAGAAATTTTTTAATGGTTACATACCTTTTTGTTTCTTTTGGGGTATCAAAATTGGATTGGCGAGGTGACCTTTTTGGTGAAATTGTGGGTGGGAATTGTGGGTGGGGGGGGGGAGGAAGGAACGGATGCCGGGTGGGCTGCAGGTTTACTCCGGCGGACGGAGCCTGTCTGTACTGGCAGATACAGCTGCATGGCGCAAGAATTTTGTGGCGCAAAAAAAGAAAAATGGAAAAGTCTGCAGCTCCCAACTGCAAGGTTTTTGGGAACTGCTGTATCACCGTGCGCAAAATTGTTTCATGACTGCGCAGCAGGTTGCACAGTCTTGCAGCCAGTCAAGACTGTTGTGACACTAGCATTAGAGCATCTCTAGTGGTCTGGGGGTGGATCAAGTCGCCTCTGGCGGCCCGCAAGCACCTGTCCCAATCTTTCACAGGAGTATCACATCCACACCATTAATGGCCGTCAATGTGAGTGGGGGTGGATCCCCAGCATGTACACCCACAAGCCTGACTCTACTTGTTTGTTCCATTTTGTTCCATGGGCCATTGTGCCCCTTGTTTTATTCTCATATGTAACCACATGTTGGCTTATTCTCACCTCTCTGGAATGTTCCTCCCCCTTTGCTGTTTTTACCAACCACAAATTGAACCCTCACCCCATGACTATCAGTACTGCCTTGTTTCCCCTGAGGCCATCCACATCTGTTCGCTAAAGTTTAAGGTTAGTTTGATTGCGGGTCAAAGACAGGTCAGCTAACCCAAGACCCATGAACGCATTTGTCAGGTTTGGTCGGGCTGGCTAACCGTCTAAATCCGGGGCCGGGGGCAGAGAAGTATATCCTACAGCTAGCAGGCTTGCAGAAGCATATTCAATATGCTCTTGACCTGCGGGTTAAGCGTTGTCAAATTTGACAACGCTTAACCAGATATTTAGCTTTTGGGAACTTTAGCCTGGCTTGACCCGGGACCAATGTGTTCGGTTTTTGGGTTAAGCCGGGTTAAAGTTCGCTAACCCCGCGAATTTAGTGAACGAATGCGGATGGCCTGAATTATTGCTCCCCTATCAGCTCAGTTGGAATCAAGAAGTATTACTTAGCACTGGTCACAGTCTTATAGGAAATTATTATAGTCACCCCTCTTACCTTGTTTACATCAGTAACCCATCTGGGTTTACACCATCCCTTCAATCCCTTAACATATACCCAGCTCACTAAGAATTAAGAAGCATTGCTTAGCACTGGTCATAGCCTCATTGAGAATCATTATAGTTACATATCTCACATACCTTGTTTACACCAGTACCCAGTCTGGGTCTACACCCTGAAATCTCTGGACATCTACATTAGCCACACCTTATTCTTCAAGAGTCCATACTCTTGTTTCTTGTTTTTCTTTGCTTTCCCAAGCTTACCCAGAGAGGCAGCCCTTCAAGCACTCATCTCTCTCAAGCTCTATTCCCCATAAGAGTAGTTCCACAATCAATATCACAGCAGTTCCCAAAAAGCTTGTGATTGGGAACTTCTTTTTTTTTTATTTTGAGCCACAAACTTGTAGTGCCCCACAGCCTGTACTGAAGCAAATACAGGATTGGAAAATCATCATGGAGGGTGTTGGAGCCTTGAAGGTTTTGGGCCGCATTGTGATGTTGTTGAAGCTGAGGGGCTGGTTTGACTCAAAATCCTGAGGAATTGAATGAGACTACTCTCATCCTTCCAAAGTCTCTAACAAAGAATCTGCCTTTTGGTTGAATTTTGGGACTTATGCTCTAAGAGGGCAAAGAAAGAGGAAGAAGGATGACAGTTATTTTAATCACCAGACTGGCTAACTGATGGAAAAAGAAGCAAGCAACCAATCTTGATCTTGCTTTTACCTAGTTGAATTATATAGTCTATGTACAAGCAATTCAAGATGTGGTTTGAGAAAGAAATGAATAAAAACAACTGAGAGACAATTTTGAGTTCAGAAAAGATAGACCATATAAAAATCTGAATATTTGTCAGACCAGATAAGCTTGATAAGAAAAACAACACACATCAGAAATAAAAAGAGGTGTTAATTCTAATTAATCAGTTGTGAGAAATCAAAATATAAGAAACAACTTACTCAGATAAGTTGGTGAATAAGATTCATTTTCAGAGTTCATTGACTACAGGGTTTTGAGATAACAGATTTCACACAACAGACTTCTTTTATATTGTAATAGTATCAGTGATTTAAAGAAACAATTAAAAAAATGAAAAAGATGAAAGGGAAGAGCTGAAATTTCAACACTTACTGAGGCTGATTTGCTGGGGATGTATCACCAACTATTGGTGCAAAAAAAAAAAGCAATTCCCAACCAAAAGCTTTTGGGGAACTGCGGGGTTTTTCAAGTTGGAACCCTGTGCAAGCAAATGAGATGTTGTGGGCCAACAAGCATGAATCCTGGGGGAGTTTTCATGCCTGAAATGGCCTGACGAGGCGAGGCAGATCCTGCGACTCGCCTCATCCCCCTCTGTCTGCTACACACAACACACACTCAACTGATCACCTGTGCCGCGTGCCAAGGGCCAACACCCGTTCCTTCAACGTTGGCCATGGGAAAAGGTTGCTTATGGGTTCAGGTGTTATGTATCAGGAATGAAGATTGGTTTTTTTTTAAAACAAGGGGAGCTCGAAGTTGAAAATTGCGGGGGGCAAGTGGACCTGCTGTGCGGGTTGTATGCGCGCTTGTTTCTCTGTCCTACTACCATGTCACCAGGGCCACCAGAGCACTGTTTTTCTCAACATTGCCCCATCATCAGCCATGACCTCACTACGCATGTATAACGAAAAAAAAGGGGCGGGGAACGATCGGGGGAGAAACACAAAACCAACTTGCGGAGACAGGTAGAAAAAATGAGAACGGTAGTTTTCTGGCCAAAGTTTTCCAGTAAGAACACAGTAGAAGAAAAAGGCAAAGGAAAGAGACGAGGGCAGTACGACATACAGCAACAAAAAGACTATTGGACAGCCATAGAGGTGGGAGGGGGGTTTTATTGGGCGTCGACGAGAGGAGGGTCGGTAAGGAGAGCATTCTTAGCGAGAGTTTTCTTGCGGAACCAGCGCTGATCTTCGGGCGAGAAACCAGCCTCGGGGGAGCCGAACAGCGCAAACTCGGGCGTCTCCACACAATATTCTAGTCCATCGAATTGCTTCTTTCCACTCTCCACCAACTCGAAAAACTCTACATTTTTTGTCCAATCAAAAAAAAAAAAAGGGGGCGGGGGGTATCAAGTAAATACTCTCAGAATGATGATGGTGTAGAGAAGAGGAGATGAGGAAGAACGGACTGTCATAGTCGATCCAGGTGTGCCATTGATCGTCAAAGTAATACTTTCGATGTGCAGCCAAGACGCAGCACGAATGAGCATGTTCAGCCGCCAAGCCGTATTCAGCAACATGAGCCGTGTCATTGGCAGCCCTGCACCGGGGGTCATTAATTTCTTCACAGAGGTCTTCAACAAATTTGATCACTTCGTTGTGCCAGGGCGAGTTTTTGATGGTCAAGTTTGATGATCCTGGGTATCCGCAATACGTGACCTACATATATATACCATGTATGCAGCGGTTGAGCACTGATAAAAATAAATAAATATGAACAGACAAAGGCATCATCACGCTTACGCCTTTGACTTCAATGAAGTCGGGTTGGCCTCTGCGAACCAACTCGGCATACTCTTTGATCTCGGCCGAGTTTTCACCCTTAACTAATGTCAATCGGAACACCGTCCGGATCCTCTTTTGGCGGACAATGTCGATCGACTCCAAGAACCGTTCCCAGAAATCTCGGTGCAGCGGCCGATCGATAGATTTTAATGACTCTTTCGTTGCCGCATCGATGGATAGGTATAACTGCGTCACTGGCGGTAAGTCTAGTAACGATTCTGGAAATTGCGCATTTGTCTGATCCCCAATCTTTATTAGCCTTATTTTGGGGTAGTTATAAATCACGATAGAAAATATTTACCACTAAAAATGTTGAAATCCGTTTCTCTGTGAGCAGGCTGATGTACTTCTTGATGTGAGCTGTATCGTCATTTTCAAGCAACAGACTCCCGGTCAGCGACAGGAGACGACGAGAAGGATAAAAGGAAATCCTGTTTCCGTAAGTTAAATGATAATCAGAAGATGGAGGTGGCTACGAAGGCGTACGGAACATGACGGGCTCTCCAACAAGACTCAAGGCAGCATGGCGAGGGGTACGGGCTTCAGTGAACCGATCGGGCCGGACACCTGGCATCCCGGCCAACTGTTTAATTACTGAAGGAAAACCATGGGAGTTTTGATTGAGTTGGATATGTCTTGAGAGTGAAACGAAGAGACAGCCGATACTGACGTCGATCGTGCTCTTTCAAGCTCTCTTCTACTACAAATTCTGCATCATCCGTCTTCCACCTCCACGAAGTTCCGACGGGATTGGTATGTGATCTCCAACAAAATGTACACTGATGGACCAAAACGAAGATGGATAGATTGGTTGAGATGTTTGACGCGCATTTCTGTCAGACTGTAGCATACAATATGATTGAGCGAGACTAACTTTGTTTGCACAAGCTAGCGAAGGAGTAGCTTCCATACACTGATGGGATTGGATACCTGATAAAAAAAATTATACAAAAAGAAAGAGACAGATGTTAAGCTACCAAGCAGGTGGTAAAAGTGATCGTATGCACATACCATAGAATGCATGTTTATAACAAAACCCTCTACCTCTCAAAGACGCCTTGGTCCAACGACAAGTTTTGACGGCACTGTGGGAGCCAACGATCGCATAGCCTTGTTTCGTGAGACTTTTTCGGGTCATTGGGCTGATCATGTCTTTCTTGATCATCTGATTCTCAGGGTCTTGGGTTGAGTTTGCAGGAAGATTCTCAATCTGGGGCACGCCCGCTCCCAAGTCTTCAATGTCCAGAGTCCCGTTTGAATTTTTCGGAGCTTGATTGGTTTTTTGTTTCAACAACTTTTTAGATTTTTGGCGCGCTATTTCGGCTTTAGAAAGTGGTTTAGAATTTGAATAATCTACAAATTCATCATCTGAGTTATCGATATCTTCTTCTTCCCCGTTTTCTGATGAATAATTCAGCTGCTCAGATTTGATGGATGGCAGCTCAGAGAAGGATTTCAAAGAGGATGTGAGCGTGTTTTGGATAGTGGAATTGCAATAATCTTCAATATCGCGTTCAGGGTCGACAGAAACGTCGATTTTCTTGAGGGGTATCAACCTTCTTGCACCCAGTTTTTCCAAGATCTGGTCGAGCTCGATGGCTTGTTTACAGAAGTCATCGAGATAATCAGAGTGACCAATGCCGATGACCGCGTAGCAGAGACCGGCGAGAGAATTCTTGGATAGTCTGAAGTCGAATAGAGCATCCCTGAATTGAGCGAGTACCGAGTCGACAGGAGATTCGACGTTATAGGAGGGTAACAAGAGTATGGCGAGCTGATGGTTTGAGTGAACAGGTGTTTGCGTGATGAGTTGATCTAGATCTAGATGGTCAAGAGAGTCTAGGGATGGGTTGAGATGTTGTGAGTTTGATTTCAGATTTTTGGCTAGCTGGTTTGCGAGGTTCTTGGTGGTTGAGGAGAGTGAGGAGTAGAGGATCTGAGTATTGAATGGTTTCTCTTGGTGGTCGTTGGCGGATGAGTTGGTGAAGCTGAATCGATTGGTGATTGATTCCACTAAGCTGAGCATCTTGTGCCCTTGGGCTTTCCCCTGGTTCTCTCCTCTCGTTCGTTCGTTCTCTCCCTTCGTTCGTTCGTTCTCTTCGTTGGTTCTTCGTTGGTTCTTGCTGGTTCTGTGCCAGATGGTCAACAGGCCCAGTCCCGATCAAGAGAACAGCCAGCCCAGCGTGCGAGTCGGAGGGGGGCCCAGAAACATCTCAATATTCCATTCCATTCACTTCAAACATGACTACTACAGCAAGAATGAGACTTTCAGAACGGTAGCACAGAGCTAAGATTACACCACAAACAGTTCAACGTATGTTTCCTATTAATTCTGGACCTAGCATAATTGTATTCTTTGGTCACTTGATGAACCCCCACCAACGGCTCATGCAAACAGTTCATGCATTCCATGGCATATTTCCTATGAAAAATTTTCACAAAATAAGAAATAGCAGAACAAACCCTAAAGAATACTCGGGCTACAAATTCATCTAGAGTACTTACAAGAAATATAGACCAAGTCAATGATCAGATTTTCAGATGGCTACAGTTGCAGTAGTCATGCATCAGGTGCAAATTTGGGGAGGTCCCAATTGTGAAGCCCAGTTTTTTCTTTAAAAAAAATTGGAGAACTCCTGCAGGTGCTTGAGAAAATATGCTATGTGTCTGTAAAAGTAACTGGATCATACAATTTATCTTCTTCTCCTACCAAATCATTCAAATATGGCTTTTCTCAATTTTTCTGATATTCTCTGTGCTTGAATCCATGGACCTTTATTATTTTTATTCATCCCAATAAATTATCGGTTGATTGGGTACAACTGAAAATTTACTTCCTTGATTGAAAATAACAATAAATACATGGATATAATGCTTTTAGCCTAAAAAAATGACATATAATTGATATGCAAGGGCTTAACCACTGGATAAGACAATGTTTGTGAACTACTACTACACCGATCCCAATGGTGCCGACTGGAAGGGATCTGGCTTCCTTCTTGGCTCAAAATTTCTTGTTTCTTGAAGCCAAGATGTATTTGTGACAACCACCTCTAAAGGTTCCAACAAGGTGGTTGTCTTGGGTTTCTGGCCCATACTAAAATCTTACATTAGCCAACACCTGAATAGAAACTTTTTCTAATGGTTTAGTCCTGATGGATAACTACTGCAACTGGAGAAAAGTTTGACATCAAATGACCATAAAAAAATCACTCATAAATTGCAAAGGGGAAAACTAAAGCTACATATTATAAGCTTGATAATTTAAAAGGCTGTGTTTGGCAGCAATATATATATACAGGTATAATAATGCACATTCTCATGAATAAAATCAGAACAACTCAAAATGAGGCAACTGAGATGTTATTTAGGGAAGGAGATAACTTAATTTTATTTCTAGAACAATAATTTTGGATTTATCATCCCATTTTGGCTACTGTAATGGCAATGATTATATGCTATACACAACATAAAGTGTAATAATGCTAGAATGGTGCTATCCTAGAGCCAAAACATCCAATCCCATGATACTGTTGATGAAGGAGGTACACCCGCCATCCCAAATATAATTTTGGTTTCTGGATTTTCAGTGGTTTAATTTTGATTCATTTTATTTTGCATTATTACACCAATCTTTATGACTGTGCCAAACAGGGTGTAATATATGCATTAAAATGAGCTTACTAAAAACAATTTGTTTACTATTTTTCTCATAAAGCTTGGACATATTATATGCAATATATATATATATATAGTGTCATATGCATTCAGAGTGGCCTAGATGATTGTTGGCAAAGGGTTTCTGCCTGAAGTGCCTCATGTCCCTGAAGCTTTATGCCACCCTTTCCAGTAGGCCTGCCACCCATTTGTTTGGATGTTCTGTTTCCTACCACCAATCACCAACACCCATGTACTTTGTGTGATCAAGGTGATTCAAATGGGTGAATATAGTACAAAATGTTACATCACTCTCAAGTCTTAAGTGCACCCCCAGTAACAGAAATCAATGCTGTAGCTTGCTCATCAATGAGATTATGATATGTCAAGGGGAGGCTGGGAGAATCACATTGCTTCAGGGCATCCCTAGTAACCCCCATCACCTTTAGGCTTTAAAACTTACAATTTGTGCTCATATTTGGATTCTGTCAGCCTTTCAGAACAATTTCTGTCTTTAATTTCATCTACTATTCCAAAAACTACTCCCAGAATTTCTCAACCAACATCAAACTGCAATATCATTGAAATAAAATATTAAAATGAAGCATCCTCCTCTTTCAATCAACAAATGTGATCCTCCAAGAGTTGGATCTGGACACATTTTACGGAGTCAAGAGTTAGTGTGCTGTGTTACTAGCAAAGAGGGAAGTGAATGCCTTAAGAAAATAAAAAAAGATAAAACAGAAAGTACCGGTAACTAGTCAGATCAACTCTTATGGGTCCACAAGTTTGAAAATCCTCAATTGGCCTGGTCACAGAAGCCTCAAAAAAACCCGACAAACTTTGTGAACAAAAAGACTCTGGGAGGCAAGATGAAACAACAGGGACTACTATGCATTCAATGCTTTCATATTTCTGTAAGGGAGCTGACCTTAGGACTCTTGACAACCAGAACTGAATCCAGAGACACTGAAAGATGAATTAGTATATTTTCTGGCTGATTGCAACCTCCCAATTGGTTTGGTTGAGAAGTAATCATTCTGAGATCTTCTCCAACTCCTAAATCACAACTCAAACACATTTGGAAGCACATGCATTTTGTCTCACCTTAAAAAAATTTCCTCTGCACATCTGAAGCTATCAAGATGAATTATATCTCTACCCAGAAGTACCTTTCATTAACTGAAGATGCTTGGACTTCTCCAAATTTTGCTGCATTCATGGCAGTGACAGTGCACTTTATCAATGAAGATTTTTAGATGAAGTATTTGACATTGGATATTTCTTATGTGCAAGGCAAGCCTTTCTTAACAAGCTAAACCATATTTCTATTGATCTGATTCTTACTATCTTGTTTTTCCTTTCACATTTTTAAAGTTCCTCATACTGGCAAGAATTTTGCACAACTCTTTTACAATTTTCTCAAACAATACGACTGCAAAAGAATCTACACACAATCACAGCAGACAATGCCTCCACAAATAATACCATGACTTGAAAGATTTACGAGTTGATTACAAAATTTGAACCAGGACAACATCTCTTAGGATGTGTTGCACATGTGATCAATCTAGCTGCAAAATCAGGACTCAAAGTGCTTGGTGAAGGTGATGAAGAAGAACTTAGTCAACCAATTTCAACATCTGCAATGGAGATCTCCTTTCTTACCACCAGACCAGATGGAGCAGATTTAAACCTTCAGACTGTGCTAAAGAAAATCCATAGGCTGAGTCTTCACATTCAATCATCCCTACAATGTCACCTTTGTTTCAAGCAGATTGTCAAAGGGGTCCAACTCAAACAGTATGAGAAGAAACTTCACTGAATCATAATTAATGTAGAGACTCGATGGAACTAAACCTTTGATATGTTCCAAGGAGTGGTTCAACTAAGTCAATCTTGTGTTCAGTATTGCAAGAACAACAGCAAGGCCAAGCACTTCTCCCTCAACCAAGAGGAATGGGATCAAGCAGCCAACATCAAGAACTTACAATAAAACTTGAGCCACACTACCAGCATGCTTTGCAGCTCATTATACCCTTCCCTAAACTGGTGAGAAATTTCAAGACATTCCAAAATATCCCCTACAACCAAGGACAAATTGTATCACCAGCCATCCATATTTTTGACAAGATCGAAGGCTACCTTTGCAGAGCACTCAATAAGCCTGTGTACATGTGTGCAATGATGCTAGATCATAGGTTCAAGATGCAGTTTTGGCAAAATCAAGCGGACTTTATCAATGAACATTTCTTGATCTTGCTCAAGGATATTCAGTTCACATTCTCCAACATGGCCAGACATTTTGATGAAGAGAAATCCAACACCACAGTATAAGACACAAAAAACAAAAAGGCAATTTAAAAAAAAGTTGAACCAAAGAACTATTCACTTCTACCAAGCTAGTGGATAAGTTGAAAAGCAAGATCAAGTGATATATTGATCAAGAGTTCAAGGACAAGGATATAGAGAAGAAATTCCCCATTCTATCTCAAATGGTTCAATTTTTACTGGCCATACCAGCCACCAGTGAACCTTCAGAGCATGTCTTCTCACACAGCCAATGTCAACCACAGAGATAATATCAAGATATTTGACATTATCCAAGTGGTTACAAATATTAATAATTAAATATCTGTATCCTTCCTTATATTTACTATCTTATAATAATAATTACTATAGTAATCACTAGAAGGATTGAATTAGTCACATTTATTTTTTATTAATAAATATTATAATATTGATTAATTGTAGTATTAAATATTATAATATTATTAATGATGCTTTGTTATTACAGAAGTAATAATGTATGCAATGTATCAGCACCTATAATCAAGAGGACTAACCCTGATTTAGCCCTCATTAATTCTTAAAACCCTTAATTACATGACACTAGCTGTTGACAGCCCTTGAAGGCGTCAACATTATGTTTAAACATAATTATAGTAATAATTCCCGTGACACTCTTAAACATAAATACAGATTTTAACAGCCCTCAGAAGCGTCACCAATGAGTGTAATAATCATTACATGTGCTCTAATAATTATAATAACAAGTACATACTTCAGATGAGGAGTTAACAGCCCCAGAGGCTTCACCAATCAGGCTAAACTAAAATACATGTGATTATTATAATTACTTCTGCTGCTATACAGATGAGATAAGGATTTAACAGCCCCAGGAAGCATCAACAACAGGCTAAATTAAATTGTTTGAGATTTAATTAAGTTACTGCTGCTTTAATTAAGTTACTGCTGCCTGAAATCCCATCACCAGGAATCAACAGCTCCAGTAATAAAACTAAAACTAAATCTTGGCCAAATTAAATTAACATGTGCTCTGGTAAACTACTGCTGCACTTAGAGCACTCTCCAGAGAACCTGGAAGCGTCACCACCACTGGTACAGGCTTGATAAATGCCTCACTTGGGCCATAAGTCACCATGAGGTCAATCACATGATTAATATTCCTCATGATGCACCTCATGGTACACCAGTGAGCCACTGGGAAGATTACCAGCCAGCCAGAAGTCATACAGGCAGTCCGGTGAGCGCTTCTGAAGCCCATTTGACAATATATAAACCACTTGTGACTCTTGGATTGTTCCCCCAGAGTCAACCATATAACAGAATTAGCCAATAGTAGTTATTGGTCTTGTCACCAAGCATATAAATATTAAACCAGTAGCTTTGCTCAGTGTTTTTGCCACCAGAAACAAACCTTCTTCCATCACTTACACTGTCCTTGTCTACTCTGGCCCTCTGTAGTGGCTCCAACAAGCCTTGATTGATCTTGACATACTTCCCCAATTTGTTATCAAGTCAACCTTCTTATTGAAGACTCCACCAACCCAGTAAGTTTAATCACTTACTCAATCAACCACTTTCCCTGTCTGTCTCAGCAGGAAGAATTCTTGAGTCTCTCTGTATTTACCTCCCTGTAATCAGGTTGAGAAGAGCCCTTCAGTATTTACTGAAGCTTTTTCCCTTTAATTTAAATAATATTCTTCACAGATTCTCCTTCCCAAAAACAAACCAAACCTTTATTAACACTCATAGCATGACCAAGTGTCTGCTAACACCTGGTAAGTAGCATAGAGGCTGACAGCCAAGGCATTGTTAACTAGCAGCACTTGGCACTAGCTCCAAACACTGGAAAAAAACCTCACTCAACTGCCTTCAGTTGACATGTAACTTGCCTTTGTGCACAAAGGAAACTTGCATTTCAACTGCAAGCAGTTTTGTGAGTTTTTCTTTCAGTGAAACAAAATCAAGCAAACCCTTTGTGTCAAGGCATGGTACCAGTTTTTTGGAGGTCCCCCTCCTTTCCCATTGGCCTCAATCTAACTAGATGTATTTGCCTTTTTTTTGATATTATATGTTGGTCCAATGTATTTGAGCTTGTTCTGCTATAGTGTCACTTTTTTTGCTCTTCCTGAAATCAACATATGCCCCCCTTCTTCAATCTATAAAAAATACCTGTGTCACATTTGGACTGCTCTTAAACATATCAAAAACCTGCACCTGGGTGCTGTCACAAGTGTACAGCACCCGTGTGCAGGTATTCAGATGGCAGGCCTACTTGCCGGAAACCTATAAGTGTCATTTCCAGCCTCTGTTCTACTAACCAAGTGTCTGAAAGGCACATGTTTGTGCTCTGAGTTTTGATAAAAAGGTTTTGGAAGGTTTTAAATGAGGTAATTACTCTAATTAATAATTAAGAGAATGCAATAGCTTCATTTAATAGGGGGCCTCAAAGTTGAGCACAAGTGACTTGCCTGTGAGCCCGGTTTGTTGGCCCCATGGCAGTGACGGGGTTTTCGTATGCATATTGTGCTGTATGCATACCCACAAGTCACAGTGCATGGCGGCTCGTCCAGCGGAATCCACTCGTCCCGCAACCAACGAAAAGTAGCAACACTTCACCCACGAGATCACGGCGAGATGCAACGAATCGTGTCAGGCTTCCTTCTCTTCCAAGCGTTCACCCTCGAAAGTTATACTGACCCATCTTCTTTTGTAACAGAAAACCCAAAAATGCGCGCTCCAAGAGGGCACTCCAGGCTAGAGAACCAAAGCTGGTCGAGGATGCGAAAGTCTCAATTTTTGTCAAATCAACTCAAACGTCCGAAAAAGTCAGGATTGCCCTCAGTGAACTGCATCAACTGAGGTCATCAGCCCATTCGATCCAATTCTCCAAGCGAAATCTCATTCACCCTTTCGAGGATTCGAGTAGTCTGCAGTTCTGGTCGGTCAAAAACGATGCGAGCTTATTTCTCATCGGAAGTGATAGCAAGAAACGCCCGGACAACTTGACCTTCGTGAGGATGTTCGATCATCAAGTCCTGGATATGGTTGAGGTCGGAATCGAAGGCGCAGTCTCGTTAGCTGATATCAAAGGGCCCAAAACATCACCTGGCCTCATCCCGCTATTTCATTTCGTTGGCACCTTGTGGGATTCGAACGAGAGATATAAACAATTCAAGTCAATGTTACTCGATTTCTTTAGAGGTCAAGAGATACACTCTATCGATCTCGTTCACGGTTTGCAGTATGTCATTTCAGTCAGCGTGGGCGAGATGGACCAACCGGGTGCTACCACTTCTCTTCTCAACCTGGCCCCGTCCGCACTTCCAATCCCAGCTGAAGCAACCGAACAAACAACCAAGCCCAAAGCCCCCAAGCCCGTCTCACTCGTCGACTCATCTCAACCCAATAATCTATCCGGTAATACCGAAGGGCTCCCGATCGTTCACTTCAGAACCTACCTCGTCCAACTTCTCAAATCCGGTCAGCGTGAGCCCCGGGTCGAGCTCCTGCCTCACGGCCCTTCATTCGATTTCAGACTTCGTCGAGCCCAAGCGCCATCGGAAGACTTACTCAAGTTAGCCCTGCAACGACATCTACCGAAGAAACCGACGGGCGAAAACAAGAAAGCACAAGGAAATAAGAACGTGGATATTGATGAAATGGGTGATAAGGTTGGGAAGATCCACGTCGGTCAGCAAGAGCTGGGCAAGCTGCAAAGCAGGAAAATGAAGGGTCTCAAGAAAGACAAGCAAAACCAAAAGCAACCCAACCGACAGAAGGACACGGATGCCGATGGAAGCGATGGGGAAATTGAGATGGAAGACGGGGCACAACAAGCAGATGAGATGGGCGCGATCGTCGAGCTAGAACAGTCAAAAGTAACCAGAAAATGAAACCAGAAGAATCGAGTGCAGCCCTTGAGTAGCTACTTCCATGCACAGTCACAGCTCACAGCGATGGGTTCCATTATCTTCTTCCAAAAATTGTACCTCTAAGCCTTATTCACCAGAAAAATAAGACGATCAATCTTTACATGATGGGGTGTTCTTGGAGTTGAGAGCCTTTCGCTTATTTGTAAAGCTGAACTAAACGGACTGAAAATCCATGTAGAACGTGCGATGTGAAAGGGGTCATCAAGGAACCTTTGGTTCTTGTAATGCCCATTTTTATCCACCTCTGCCGTGCTTCAAGCCACCGATAAAAACCTCCTGAGTTTTAATCAATAATGTTTTGGTCCTTAGCTCAAGGTCTCCAATGAAGTGCTTGGAATTGCACAGGGCTTTTGAAGGAATGGTTCTGTAAATTCTGTCTAACTGATGGACACTTTGAGTAGCAATTCCAGAAAGTGTGACACTTCAATTAATTGAAGGCTGCTGAAGTCCCACAACAAGGGGTCCCTTTGTACTTTTCATGTGTTACATTCTCCAAATTTCTCTGTTTGCCATTTGAGCTATGACACTTTCTCATTGGAGGACTTCCTGTTGCCCAGATTTTTTAATCTGGAGCTTCTGATTCTAAATTCCAAACTTTGCTTGGTGATGGAAATTGACAAGAGTCAGGTTCCCATCACCACACAAAGTTTGGAATTTAGATGTAGCCCGTCTAAAATAGGCATTCCAGACCAATGGGAAGTCCTCCAATTAGTCTCCCAATTCCTCTTCCCTAATATCACACCAAAAGAGGCCTCAGGGAGCATGGGTGGGGGATGATGTACTCATTTGTCATAGAAGTATGGGAGGCTCCATAATTCCATACTCCTGCCAAAAAAAAAAAAAAAAAAAAAACTATGAGAAGTATGGACAAAAACAACATACTTTATGGACAGGAAATGAGTCCAGCTACTGCCTCAGAGGTGAGTTGCATATTCCAATTTGTTATCAATCCCTCTTGATGTAGAGTTTTAGAGCATCTCCATTGCAGGGGCTAAGAGCATCTCCAATGGTCCTGCTATTGCAGGATCTGGGGCCAAATTTGGTGGTCCAGGCATCTTTCAGGGCCTCCAGCGGCCCCACTAAAAGCCTTACCAAAGTTTGTGGGTGTTGACCAAAGCTGCCATTGGCTGCTACCTTGGGCAGATGTGGCAGATTTCCTCCCAAGCTGCCAAATCTCATTGTCATTAGCACAACAAAAATTAGCAGCATATCCAACACCAATCTACAATCCACAACATGCCAGAAAATCAAATTCTCTTTGATCCACTCCTAGATTCAATGACTCCTCCAACACCAACCCCACCCGCAAAAAGTCAAACTCAGATGTGACCCCAAAGACCAAAGCCAAAAAAAAAAAAAAAATGACATCAGAAGAAAATCACAACTCCAAAATTAAACAAACAAAAACAGAAGCCCCTCAGAAAATTCCAAACTGGTCAGTCAAGGTCCATTTTCTTGTCAGTATGGGTGTGAATGCAAAAAAAAAAAAAAATGTTTCTCTTTTGTTGCTATGAAAAAAGGAACAGCATTGCCGTTGAATTTTGCTCAGCTTTGACACATCTGTTACAGATTTGTAAATCTGCTTCCAGCCCACAACAGGTGCCTGGGTCCACCCCCGGACCGAAGCCCTGCAACCAGGCTGCATTCAGTAGAATATAGTGGATAGTGCACTTTTTCAGTGGTCCAGCAAACCTACCAAAGGCCCAACACACTTTCCAAAGTCCCATCCAGGCTTGATACAAACACAATCCAATAGAGGCTTTCCAAGGAATAATCCATACACCATTTCCATTGCCACTCAAAGAATATTCCATCTTCTTGCTCACCACCAGCCCCACCACACACAAAAAGATGCATGTGATAAACAAGAGATACATGATACGGCAAGAGATATACACAATTTATGTCAATCAATTCCTCAAGAAAATCAACATGTGTTTTCTCTCCTCCCTGCTTTTGGTAGCGGAAACAATGATAGAGACAAGCAAACCTAAAGATAGAAAAGAAATGAGATGATAGAGAAAAGAGAGTGAGACAAGATGAGAAGATAGAAACAGACCTAGAAGTTTTGCAGGCTTTGAGTGAGATTTTTGAGACAAGACAAACTTGATTAATAAATAAAGACAATGAGATGAAGATTAGACTTTCTTGATAAAATTTGAGTTAGGATTCAATACAAAATGCTACATACTATGAAGACTAAAGTTTGGACATCTACTTAGAATATTGGATGCTAGTACTGAGTTCAGGATGAGATATGCTCTGAGGAAATTGAGGTTAAAAAATGGTGTGAAAAATGGTGTGAGCCTGTGCCTCTAGAGTGGCTGCAGGACACAAGTTTTTTTGTTAAATAAGGTTGTATTTCTTGGAAAGAGATACCACAATAGATAAAAAGGCTAAAGAAAAGAAGATTATTTTTTTATGACTCTACTGGTTTATCTCTAAGCTAGTGAAGCTGAGGACAGGAGTATGATGAATGACTTCTACAGTACTCTTGGGGAAGAGGACTGGAGTATTAAGGAAGGATCAACAGTGCTACTCTTCAATAAAGAGGACTGCAGTAAGCAGATGAACTCAATGCCTCCTCTGGATGACTCAACAGAGGGTCACTGGTATTACAAAGTCAGCACCAGGTCCAGAATTCTTTAGGGAGTTGACCCAATGCTCTTTAAGTGGAAACCTATGTGGTTTGTTTGATGATAAAAACCACAGAAAAACAATGAGAAGAAAAGAAAAGGGGAAAGAAACAGGTAAGTAGTAAGGGTGATTCAGAACCACCCAGTGAGGTAGGAGAGAAAAGAGAAGAAGAAAGGATTTGGCAGGAGAGATGACTTACAGGGAAGTGATAATGACACTGGGTGCAGTGGGAAGATGACTTAGCTGTAAGAGGACCTTTGGATTCCTGGTGATTGATCGGATCTGGTTCTGGTTTGTTTCTAGCCTGAGGTTGAGAAGTTTCACCTGGTCTGTTTTCTGACCAGTGGGAGGAAGGTCAAATTGAATATATTCAATTTTCTCTTCAACTAGAAAATACACATAATTTTCAACCTTGAATATAACAGGCATTCAGCACAACTATATTACACCCCATGCATGATACATGGGTAGAAAAAGAAGGAGAATCTTCTGGAATAGATTGATTCAACTTATTAACAGTGCATCAACAAGTAAAAAAACTCAAAAATGAAGACATATAAAATATATTTTCTTTACACATGAAGCCTTTTGGACAGGCTTGCTGTCTCTAAGGCTGACAAATGGGCTGTACCAGCGGTGGGCCGCTTGCTACGCTACGCTACATGGGCAAAATAGCGTAGTGTAGCAGTCAATTTTTTTTTTGCCAATGCTGTAGCGTTAGCGGCGCTACAGGGCTGCTACAGGCCACTACGCTGTGTTACGCTACACTACAGAAAGGCCTTTTTTTGGCCTCACTCCGTTAGCGTTAGCGCAAAACTGCTAACAGCAATGGCAAAAGCCAATAGCTGTTAGCGGTTTTACGCTACGGTAACACTACCATTAGCATAGCGGCCCGCTATTGGCTGTACTGCTCATGCAAGAAAACCCCATTCTAGCAGCAATGAGTCCCTCTGGAGGCAAGGGACTGGGTGAAGTTCAAGAGGAGTCAGAGTAAGGTTATTGGCACCACCCCCAACTGCGCACCAAAGTGCACTTGCCCCGCACTTGCGCACCCAGGCATGCACTTTTTTACAAAAAGGGGGTAGCGCACACCCTTCTGAACCTTATCTTGCATGGGCTTTTGGGACCCAAATACAGTGCACAACCTGTGTTCTTGACTACACCTTCCCTGAAAAAAAAAAAGATATATGCAGGGAAAATGATTGGAGGCTGGGTGTCCCCTTGTCAGTCTTAGAGACAGAAAGCCTGTACAAAAGGCTTCAAATGTAAATAATCTGACTTCATTTTCTCTGAAAGGAGTTTTTTATTATAAGTAATCATCATGAATCCTTTCATTTTTTTTTTCTCTGAAAAGAGGTGTTTTATTATAACAAACAATTATTCATGAACTTTTTTTTCATTTTTCTCTCTAAAGATTTTTTATATATATTATAACAAGCAATATTCATGAATCTTTCATGTTTCTCTGAAAAGAGTTTTTTATCGCAAATAATAATGTTCATAGATCAAAGTGATGCTTATCATGATATATATTCTCCTTTTTTTCTACCCATGTACAATACCTGAGTTGTGGCATAATTGTGTTGTGTGCCTGATATTAATCAAGGTTGAAAGTAAGTGGATTTTGTAGCTAAAGACCAACTTAAATATAGTGAATTTGACACCCTCCCACCGGTGAGAAACCAGACCAGGTGAAGATGGTCAACCATTTATGTCGAGGAAAGAACCCAACAGTCCACCACCCCCACACACACCCCCAAAAAACAAACGAAAAAACAAGCATGTATTGATGTCTTCATTTATGTCCCAAGATAAAGAAAAAAAAGAGAAGTGCCGACATAGCCAAAAAAAAAAGCAAGCAAGTACAAAGCACAAAAAGCAAGACCCACACACACCACTGTCACTGTTCCCAAAAGCCACCAACTGGGAATACAAGAACCCAACTCTTCTCGTCCTTATGTACACATATTCAAAACCAAAAAAAAAAAAAAACTCTCCTTGCTCATGTACCGAGACAAGAAAAGAATGACCGGGGGCGGTGCGGATATCTCGAGAGAGAGAGAGAGAGAAGAGAAGAGAAGGGGAGACAATTTGGAGCAAAAGGGATGGGATAGATATATGGATATAAAAGCGGGAGATGAACCAAGAGGAAAGAAGGGCCAAGAGAGAGAGAGTCAAGAAGAATGGAATCACTGATAATGAGGGAAGAGCGGATCATGATGAAGGTCGCTGGTGTCGTTAGTATCGAGGCTTTCGGTGCGTTGATGGCGGACGGAGGCGACGAGAGAATCGAGGTCTGCGGCCTGGTTGTGGTGGAACGGGGGCGGAGACTGGGCGTACGGGTCGCGGAGTGGCGAGCGTCGGACGGCCGGATCGGTGGCGGGGGATTGCTGCGAGTCCACATGCCCGAGCTTGATCTGCCACATACGTGCATCAGCAACACACCCTCTCGTCCTCGTGGTTCTGTGTTGGAAAGGGGAAACTAACCGATTCATACACCGGATCATCCGCCGGATGCCCCAGCACCTTGTCGTGGCCGAAGGCCTTCGCGTCCCACACTTCGTCCTCCGGCCCATCCGACAGCGTCGCCCAGCCCTTCTGCCGCCCGACGCTGGGCGAGCGACCATGTGAGACCTGCCAGTCGTGGTCTCGGATCCTGGTGTGTCCCGGGTCCAGACCAAACTGCATTCGAAAAAAAAAGCGTTCAGCCATCTCCCATGCCCTCCCTGGATAACTTGCGCTCAACACTTACCGCCGCCTGGAAGTCCAGCCCATTCGTGCCCTGGGGCGTCGCGTGGCGTGACTTCGTGTACGCCTCCCCTCGCAACCGGTCAATAAAGAACGTGATCCCCATCAAAATATCGCGTCCAAAGTCTCGATAACTACGCGAAACAAAAATCCAAATTGAGCAAATATATACGTGCTGCATATATAAAAATCACCGAATCACTCTTGAGAATGTAGGAAATTCTTCCAGGCAGATTTCTGGCGGTTGACTTCGGAGCCTTTAATCAGTGCGCGATATTCCGTGTACGGGCTGCACACATAGTGAAATAAGAGTAAGTCCTAGCGCAATGCGAGAGTCAAAAAAAAGTGAGGATGACTGAACAAAGCGTAGAGCTGGAAGAGGGCGACGATGGCCATCTCGATAGTGGTAGCGAGGGCGTTGACGCCGTCGGCGATGTTAGTTTTGGACCAGTATTCCGTGTCCTTAAAGAGCCCTATATGGTCAAAAAACGACAGCAGAAAGCTCTGGTAAAACACGAGGAAAACCGCAATCCTGTCGTCGCGCCGGAGGGGTTTTTTTGTTTTCAAGAATCATGAGCTGTTGTCTGGTCCATGAGATGTGGCGGGGAAAATATGGACCCACTTGATCGACATGAACTTGCATGTTGGTCGGTGTCCTGCCAAGTCATCTTGTGCCAAATGTTTGGTGATCAACAGGCCGTAGAGCGCGATGGTGGTGGAGATAAAGATAGTGATGGTCAACCACAACTGTTCAAAAAAAAAAGGGGTCAAAAAAAAATCAGTCCTGGTTGTCGTTTTTTTTCCCCGCGGGAGTTTTAAAGGGAGGAGATTCACGTTGGCAAAGTGGGGGCTGTACGATGAGGCGCAGAACACTTTCTGGGTGTCCGTGATCAGCGCGGTGGCGGAGATCATGGGCCGGAGGATGACGTACTAGGCGGCAAAGAGGACGATAGTGAGTGGTTGGGAATGCGCGAGAGAGTGAGAGGAAGTGAGTACTTGTAAGACGCTCCATTTGGTGGCGATGAGAAAGTAAGGTTTTGAGGGCCGATATCTGAGGAAGAGAAAGCGAGGGTGAATATGTCTTCCGCACAGAGATGGGGCCGCTGAGGAAAGGGGAAAAAGGGGGCTTACCGGAAACAACAGAAAGGGAAGACCAGGGGGCTTTTCTCTTTCTGTTTCATAATCTCCTGTTGTTCGAGGGGCGAGCGCCCCACATAGAGCAGACAAAGAATCAAGAAGGAAGCCAGGACGCAGCCCTCATCTGTCGATTTTTTTTTTTTTATCGTCAATCACTTTTTTCGCAGGAAATAAATAACCCAGGAAAGCTTACACGTATCCCTATATAAATGAGAGACGTTTTTAGACAAGACGAGTTAGATGAAGAATTTTCAGAGAGAGAAGAGGAAGAGAGGTACCTGATGACGGCAAAGTAAACGTAGTGGCGGTAATAGCGGTAGGCGAAGAAGGAGCTGATAGCGTAGATGGGGGGCATGAGAAGGATACGGACGATCTGACGCTGTTCGAGAGGCTTGTTATAATTTTTGCAGTGGAGGCTAATATAAAAAAAAAAAAAGTTCAAGCGTGTTAGGGGAGCATTGATTGAGTGGGAGGTGATCCTGCTGACTATATGTTAGTGAGACTGGCGAGTGTGGCGATGGAGGCCATGACGCCTGCAGCGGCCTGTGATGGAGTGTGAGTGAGCAGCAGCGGCAGACGGGAAGGTATAGATACATAGTTGGATTAAAGGCTCACCCAGCCGATGTGGTGTGCGTCCCATCCGACATGTAAGCCCTGGCAGAAGGAGTATATGAGTATATATTATCAACTATTTATTTATTTAGCTAGATGTAGATACCTCGTGGAAGAATCCATGCTCGTCGACCTCCTCCTTGTTTTCCTCGGGACATTGGTAGCAGTTGACGCGGGCCAGCCAGAGCAGGATCAAGGGCAGTGGTATCATGATTCGTTGTTGGTGTTGTGGATGTGACTCTTGAGGGTGGTATTTATTCTAGTAGTGAGCAATGTTGTGTTGGGAAGGGCCGTCTTCTTCTTCTTCAGTTCTCCCACCATCCACTCAACCACTCTCCAATCATAATGGGTTGTTGGTGTTGGGTT
>SMGU01010967.1:0-13257 GCA_004348175.1 Puccinia novopanici
GGAAGACGCAGGTGCGACAGAATTGGGTCTTGATTTCTCGCAGGGCAGGGTCGAGCCGGTTGGGTGCGCAAGGTAAAGAAGCCCATTTCGGCTGTTATTATTATTATTATTATTATTTTTGAACGTGGATCAGACAAGGAGTGATGTGTCAATGATTAATAATGTTTAAAAAGGAAGGTATGTTTGTGTACCTTGATTTCGATGGAAAGCATCTGCTGGTCATCTCCATCGGTCTGACAGGCGAGGTTGTCCATGATGATGGCATGGGTCGCGGTGGGATCGATCTCGGACAGAGAGCGCTTTGAGGCAGGGCGAGTGGCGTGGATGTGGTTGGCGAGTTCCTTGATCCATTCTTGGTTGGGGAGACTGACACGCTGAAACGTGAGCAGATGTTCTTCGTGTATGATTTGGGAGAGTACCTGGGTGTGGAAGTGGTAGGATGATATGATCCTGTTGTTGTGGGCCCCTTTGCTCCGTTTGGAGAGTCTCAGACATTTCCCGTTGAGTGCTTCTGTTGTTCGGTTTCCTTGTGGGTTGTAAGCGAGGATGAGGTTGGCTGCTCCTTCTGCGATGTACTGCCAGTCCTTCGTCGGATCAGTGCCACTCAGATCCATCGCCTTCGAGTCCCTTCACCTTGCCACGGCGCGCGAGTCGTGCTGATCGAACGTACAGGGGAGACCTATTTAACTTAGGAATACGTTGGGCATCCTTGTGGCAACTTATCCCAGTTGGCTAACAACTCGCCAAGCGCCCATCACACCGCCGTCAGCACCCGGAGCCCCAGTTCGAGCCACTACCTGATCGCTACCGCACCTCCCCGAGCTGTGTCCCAACCTCAGTCCAGTTTCAAGTGCCAGTATGCGGTGTTTCATCGTCTTCGCCATCCTACTAGGGGCCATACCATTCGCTCGCTGCGGTACTCACCTTGCTGAATTCTGTACGAGCAACTGTATCAAATGCCAACGTCCATACTCACTCCGAAATGTCCGCCAGTTGAGCGTGTATGATACAGCAACCCAGGGGGTACGCGTGGATTGCGACGCTGGTATGAAATGTTTCAAGCACGGCATACATCAACGAGAATGCACTGGCAGCCAATGGGCACGTGAATTCATATGCGAATGCGGCCAACAAACTACAGTCTACCACGGCTGCACCCAGGGTACTTCAACACAGTTCCATTACCCGTACGAGGTTGAACATGTGGGAATAGATTGTGGGCCAAATTGCACGTGACTAAGACATCTTCCTGCGGTTTGGGATGAGTAAAAAAAGAAAAGAAAAAAAAAAGAAGAAAAAATAAAACACAGTCAAAAACAAAAACAACAAAATTATAGAAAAAACAAAACCAAAAAAAAAAAAAACACAACCCCAGACATGGCACCGGCACCCCATTGCCCTGGGTGTTGTGGAATATCTTTTTGACCAAGTTCCTGCCACCAAACTGTCAACTCACTTGGAGCTCACAAGTTTAGCCAGTGCTACCGCTGCCCCAAGTACTTGTCAGGGCTTAAACCCTCTCCTGAACCCTCACAACGTAGTGATGGCCTAGACTAGCCATACTACCTGTTGTACCCTTCTCTCAGAGCAACTCCACCTGCAGGGGAGCTAAAGTGGGTTGCTATCCCAAATTTAGCAACCTGAACCCAAAAATCACCCACCACCAGGAGTGCCATCTTGGGCACTACTTGCCTCAGGAGCTTGTCCGGGAGGGAGAGGGGTGCCAGACCTGGCAACCCTCTAACTCCCCATAAAACCTCTACAATCCATGAAATTTGTAGGCACACCTATCCCTCTGCCAAAAAAAACCAACCCTCCAAACCCCAATCCACCCAACTCCAACTCCAACACAACAAATCAAATGGCAATACCCAACCCGGTCAACCTGGATCTTTCTCAGTTGGAAAATGGAAGTGAACCAGGTACGCTTTTGCTCATCCCATATATCCAATATACAAGAGATACATCATATCCATATGTTTATATGTTTTTTTTAGATACTACAATAACTCCAGCACAGTCAAAGCCATCTCAAAAGAAGGATGCAGATGAGCCCAAGGCCCCCCGCCAGAAAAACTACTCACCAGCAGAATATGTGCAGCTCTGAACATCTTGGCTTGAGATTACTCAAGATCCAATAGTCAGCTTGAATCAAACCACCAATGGCTTTTGGGAATGTGTTACGTATTCCTACCTCAAGGCAATGCCTGATCCTGTGCAAACTCTGATCGGTCTCAAAAGTCAGTGGGGAGTACTTGAAGCGGCCATCAACAAGTTTGCAGGATGTGTTTTTCAGGTCACCCATGCAAATCAAAGGGGAATAACAAATGAAGACTGATTAAATTATGTGATGCGGTTATATGCCAATCTATACAAGAAGGTCTTCCCTCATCTCTCCTGTTACAACATCTTATCAAATGCGCCAAAGTGGAATGAGTATTGTACTAGCTTGGAGAAGTAGAGCCAAGCCAATAACAATAAATGCAAGTGACTCTCTAGCCCGTCAAGTGAGGCTCCATCATGCACTGCTTCCGGTCAAGCTGCATCCTTGGAGGCCGGTGATCCTTCCCATCCAACTAGCCACATGGTTTTGGGTGACACAATTTCAGGTAATGAGTCCATTCTTGAACAACCAATGGGCCACAGAGAATGCAATGAAATTGCTGGCCAAGGACTCTAGGGCAATGGTCAAAGACTTGTTGATCAGCAAGGATCTTTCTCACATGGATGAAATGGCAAATTGTTACTATGAGATGAAGAGAAAAAAAATCTATCAGCAGTACAACCTTGGCAACTCTCAATGAGATTTGTCATTTCTTTTTTTACATGTCTATGTTACTGTTGATTGAATTGCTCTTGCTACTTTTGTTTTCTCCCTTTTTCTTATGTTCCTCTTGCCTCTCTTGCCTGCTTTTTAGTTTAACAAAATGGTATCCTCCATTCAATCACAGCATGGTGTTGTGTTATGAGCGGCTGATCTCAAAAATTGAGACTCATTTAAGGAATAATGAAAATAAACTGAAATTGATTGCAATTCCAAAGAGGCAAAACAATAAAAAAAATATATTCATAAACAATAAAGGAATAATGAAAATAAACTGAAATTGATTGCAATTCCAAAGAGGCAAAACAATAAAAAAAATATTCATAAACAATAAATAAATAAAATTCATTCAATCATCAACCATTTCAATGCCCACAAGTGGGAAACAAGATCATTGTGGAGCTGATAATCTATTTCTGAGTCATGCAGATGGTGGAATGAGGAAACAAACTGAGAGAAATTGAGTGAACTTCTTGTGTTGGGTGCAGTTACCACAGCAGAGCAAGTATCATAGGAGAAATCATGGCTGGACATTCTTCTCTTGTTCTCTATGATCATGTTGTGTAGGATTACACAACATGTCATTATATTTTGCAAGGCATCTGTACTCCATCTGCATGCAGGTTGTGCTACAATCACAAATCTGGCTTTTAGGATACCAAAGGCTCTCTCTACATCCTTCCATGCAGATTCCTGCATTGTAGAAAAATGCTACAAAAAATCATTCTTCAATAAATCATTCACAGAACAATTTATAAATGAGAAAATCTTACCTTTCTATCAAGTCCTTGGGGCTGTGATATTGTTTTTACCAAATCCAACCAGTCCGGATAGATCCCATTTGCCAAGAAGTATCCATGTTATCAGTGTGTCCAGTGATCTTGTATTAACACTTGGGTGTGATGCCATTTAAGAGGTTGCTGAATAGCGGTGAACAATTGAGGACATTAATGTCATTGTGAGAACCTGGGAGACCAAAAAACAAATGCCAGATCCACAGTTCATGGGAGGCAACAGCCTCCAAGACCAGAGTAGGGCACTACAAATAAGAAAAAAACATAATTCAGAATAAAAATAAACAAATGAAGATCACCAAAAAATTGAAAGTTACCTTCTCTTTCCCTGTATACTGCCCAGCCCAAGCTGTTGGGCAGTTTTTCCACTCCCAATGCATGCAATCAAGTGACCCTAGCATGCTGGGAAATCCTCTTGCTTTGCCAATTGCCAAGAGTCTCTTGATGTCGTAAGTATTTGTCTCCATAAAGGTGTATAATGGCCTCACAGAACCTGTTCAGAGTTTTGAGACTCGTGCTTTCAGCAATCTGAAGGTATTTGTTGTTGGCATCCAGTGCACCACTGTAAGCAAGCATCCGCAAAGCAGATGCCACTTTTTGAATGGGGTATAATCCAAGTTGGCCAACCGTGTTGCGTTTATGGACAAAGTATTCATTGTATTGCATGACCTTGTCCGTAATCTTGCGGAAGAGCTCCCTGTAAATGCAAAATCTTTGCCAGAACACATGAGGTGGATAGAGAGGGGTTGATTAAAAATAGTGCATGAAGAGAAGCTGGTAGCCAGCCTCAAAGTCTGTCATAAGTTAAAGTTTGGATAGCAGCCAGGTCTGGATCCTCCTGGTTTTCTCGTGATTGTCCATAATTGCCATGGTGCTTGATTGCATCATCATCAGCTGAGTCCTTGTTGAATTGGAAAAAATTGGGTTGGAGCTCTGGAGAAGTTGGCAGAGTAGATTGTTGTCCATGTTGTTCTAGGTGTTTGGGTTTGTTGAAGAGAGGGCACATTCATGTGAAAGATCATTTAGCTACCCAACCTAGCTACTCCGGAATATGTTGCAGCACTTGCAGGAGGCAAATTGCTGCAGATGGGAGCTAAACTATAATTTTACCTCCCGCCTTTTAGCTCCCCTGGTGGAGTTGCTCTCAGCAGATTGTTTCACAGTCTCTCACAACTTCACCAAAACCCACTGGCTGAAGAAGTGGTGGCCGCTTTCCTCAAGTAGGCCAATTTCCTTTTCTCTGATGCCTCTATTTTGTTTCTCCGATGTGTTTAGACTTATGGTATTCAAAATTCAAACATGAAATCATAAAGTACATTTCCATAAAATTTTCTTGCAGGGAACACTGTGGGAAAAACATGCTCAACTGCCTGCAGTTGACATGCTGAAAGTCCAAGGAAGCTTGTGGTGTTACTCAAACCTTTCTCCAATATTGATTCAATCAAGCTTGGATGCACAGTCACTGTGCACACTGCACAGTGACTGTGCCAAAAAATCTACATATGCAAACATGTGGAGTTTGGATGGCAGCTTGGCTGGAGCATGCTGCATGTCAACTGCAGGCAGTTGATCAAGTTTTTTTTGCAGTGGAACTGTCACATTTCATAAGACTTTATTGACAATCCCCTGCGAAGAAATCAAACTTTGATATTAGCCTGGTTCACATAGGGATTTTTTAGCAAATCCGTAACCGCACGTCAGCAAGCTTTCCCAGCCAAATTGGCTGGTGCGTCGGGTTATAGTTTGCTGATGTGTTACGGATTTATGT
The DNA here is from genome assembly GCA_004348175.1 of Puccinia novopanici. Lineage (NCBI taxonomy): Eukaryota > Fungi > Basidiomycota > Pucciniomycetes > Pucciniales > Pucciniaceae > Puccinia > Puccinia novopanici. The sequence continues at coordinate 5,387 of SMGU01010967.1, forward strand.
CCTATGTGAACCGGGCTATTATGTCAATTTTTTTGTCCGAATTTTGAATACCATAAATCCTTCTCCTTTCCTCATTTTTTCTTTATTGTTTTCTAGATGTTTTCTGTTCTTTTAAACTTTTCATGTTGTCGCGTACTGTTATGTTTCTGCGTTGTTTTCTCTGTTTCTGATGGATGATTACTTGTATGTAGGGTGAGATATAAGATTCAAAGTGTGCAATGCTCAAAGCGAAATTATACAAAAAACCCCGACTTTCTCCCGAACTTTCCCCAAGAAAATTAAGCAGAAAAAAAAAAAAAAAAAAGAAGAAAAAACAGCGTACTCGGTAGCGCGTCGAGTCGTTTACCACTTCATCCACATCGGATAACGGTAACAACAACAGCACACATCCATCTCATACGAAGTATCAACCAGAGAAGGTCGTTCATCACATCCCAAACCAACTCAGAACACTCGCGATCCAAGGACTATCTGAGTAAATATTGGGGTTTTTTTATTTGCTCGTGCAAGAGGAACTGACCTTGGTGTTTTTTTTTTGGAACAGATCGACTGAAGATCAGGCTCAAGAATACCAAGACAAACTGGAAACCAATCCCCGTATGGATCGGCGCCTCACTTCTAGGCCTACTCGCCTACCTCAAAAAACAAGACTCAAATCATCCCCCATCAGCTCATCATGACACCACCAACAACTCCCTCGAAAAAGGCACAACAAGACCCGTCAAAATCGAAGGGCCTTGGCAGGTCCACGTCCTCGGCGCCCTCCCCCTCAGGAGCATCTCCAGACTCTATGGTCTGCTCAATAGTTATACCCTCCCCATCTGGTTTCGAGTCCCTGGTTATAAGCTCTATTCTTGGTTTGTCTGTCTCCCACCACCTTACATGACACATACTCTCTCTCTCATCATCGTTGAACAAAAAAAGAAAAACTTACTGACTGTGGGGTAATTATAGGATATTTGGAGTCAATCTAGATGAGGCTGAAGTTGAAGACTTGAAGCAATACAAATCATTGAATGACTTCTTTATGAGGAAGCTGAAAAGCAACTGTAGACCTATCGATTCACATGCTATCCTCACCTCACCCTCGGATGGAAAAATTATCAATTTCGGGACCATCGAAGACAGGAGAGTAGGCTCCGTTAAAGGTTTATCGGCAAGCCTTTCTCCTCCTTCCCTTTCTCTTTTTTTTTTTTTTTGCTTCAATTTCATGGAAAACACATCGGCTGAAGTGATACATTAAAATAAATGATTAGTATTCAGTTGATGCATTACTGCTGGGGCCTCATGAGCACAAGGCAGTTGGGGTATCTGAAGGCAAGGAAAGATCATCGGAGGAGAGCCAAGTATCGACCACGCAATTTGCGAACATCAACGACATTTCATACTCGGTGGAAGAGCTGATGGGCGGCTCAGAGAAGACGCAGCACGACGGTATGGATGGGCCCATCACATCCCAGCCGATCAATGGAGCTGCTGGGATTGTCTCGTCTGCCAAGGTCCGCTCGGATATCGTCAGGGGCGAACTCGAGTCTCTCCCCAGGTCCGGCAACCGTATGTTCTTCTTCGTCGTCTATCTCGCTCCCGGCGATTACCATCGCTTCCATTCTCCCGCCGATTGGAAAGTCGAACGTCGTCGTCATTTTGCTGGTCAGCCTTCCTCCCTTTACCCCATTAGGTCCCTCCGGGTGGTAACTTTTTTAAGTACTGGCTGAAATGAAAAAAAAATAAAAAAAATGGAGTGATACAGGAGAACTGTTCTCAGTTTCGCCATGGATGGCGGGGAAACTAGCGGATCTATTTGTGCTGAATGAGAGGGTGGCGTTACTAGGGAAATGGCGGTATGGGTTTTTCTCCATGACGCCGGTGGGGGCCACGAATGTGGGCTCGATCCTGATCAACTTTGACCGGGAGTTACGGACGAACCGGGTGGACAGGAGGTGCCACGAGGAAGTGGTCTATGGCGCGAATGACGGCCTCTTGGACGGTCAGATCTTGCGCAAGGGCGACGAGGTCGGCGCCTTCTCCTTGGGTAGCACCATCGTCCTCGTCTTCGAAGCCCCTGAAACTTTTCACTTCTCCGTCAAAAAAGGTCAGCCTATTCGCGTCGGCCAGGCTATCGGTAACGCGTAGCCTTCCCCTATCTGAAAAATCTCTGTCTCCCATTCTTCTGTTTCGTCTTTCTTATCTTCAAAACTCGCTCTCTAACTGAGATCCAGAAATCCGCATTAATCAATTTGGGATCTGTTTCTACTTTCCTTCCCTATTCAATTCTGTTGTTCTTTTTTTTTTTTTTTTTTTGCTTGTTTGTGTGAAATAGATATCAAAGATTGCAAAGGTTTTCAGGTTGTAATTTGATATTAATAAGAGCATCTCCAGCAGCGGATGTAGCTCGCGCCGAGCTTAACTAAGCCTCTCGAACGGAGGGGCCCGAAGGGCCCCGCGTCCCCGCGGGACGCTCTCCTACACCGCGGGGTCGGTCCCGCTCGCGAGGGTGTGTGGATTCCACGGGTGCACAGCTCCCGTGAAACCTGCATGATTTTCACGCCGGATCCACCGGAGCCATGCTTCCGTGGAGCCCGCATTGTGTGTTACATGGGCTCCACGGAAACACCCACCGGTGGATTCCACCACTGACCGAGCCCCGGTGGATTCCACAGGAGTCATATACGTGGAACCCACGTGGATGCAAAGTGCACTCCACGGAGCAGGCTCACCTGGAATCCACCGGGATTTATCTCCGGTGGGTTCCACTGGCACAGATTGGAATCGGTCGGTCGGTGGAAAATAAGCTTTCCAACCAGCCGGATTGTTTACAGTTTGCACACAATGTGATTCTCAATTGTCTGGTAGGTTGAGAATCACATTATATTGCCATTTTCAGCTGGGTGGCATGAGCTATAGATAGTTAAGTACAAGGTACCAATCACAAGCTGAGTGCAATAGCACTTCATGTAGATAGCAATGTGTTGTGTGACATTGCAGCATTGCTTCACCTGGGATCGAATCCCACTAGGGACTTCCGGTTTTGCCACCCGCCACTCCGGGCTTTATTTCACCTTCGGAGTGGTCCCGACCTACGTGGGCCCCACCGGAGTTCCACATGGCACCCACCCAGAAACAACATGGTGGAGTCCACGCAAATCTGTGGACCAGATGATTTCGGTCGAGCTCCTGCCACGACCTCACGTGGGTTCCACCAATAACTTGGGCAGACCACACGTGGAGCTTTGCCCAAGGTGTACGGAGAGCGTCCCGCGGGGACGCGCCGCCGCAGCAGGAGGGACTTGTGATAAGTTCGGCTCGCGCATCTAAAACAACTCCCGCGAGTGCGCAGACTACCAGGTTTACATCCCCGACTGCTGCGGCACACAACAATGGTAGCTAGATGAGGATGTAAAAACTTGTGATTCCAAGTCCCCGCTACTCCAAATACTCATTTTTTCATTTTTCAATATGATCAGGCACAACATGAATAAATGACAAGCAAAAATCTGCAACATTGTGTCACAATCAGCAATCATCTCTAGCACAAACATTCAGAGGAACCAGGCAGTTACAGAAGGCAGTGCAAAAATAATCGAAAAACATCTGAATTCCAAACGTGCAGTCAAACACGGCGGTTCAGTGGCAGGACGTTCCCGCAACATTGCTCGAGATTTTGAAGGAGGCTTTCAGCGTTTGTTTGAGGATTACTTTGCCGACCCACCTCTCTACTCAGAATACTATTTCTGTTGACGTTTCCGCATGCATAGAAGCCTTTTTCTCAAGATTGTAGCTGATGTCAAAAGAATAGATCCCCACTTCACAAGAAAACCAAATGCGGCCGGACAATTTGGCCTGTATCCACTCCAGAAAATCACTTCAGCCCTCCGAATCCTGGCATATGGGAATGCTGCTGATGCAAACGACAAATATTTATGCATCAGGGAATCAACATTGCAGGAAAGCCTCCAACAGTTTTGCCAAGCCATCATTGCGCTCTACGAAAGCATGTACCTGTGATCACCCAATGAGACCAACATCAAGTACTTGTTGAAGTTAGGAAAAGAAAGAGGCTTCCCAGGCATGCTAGGCTCCCTGGACTGCATGCACTGGGAATGGAAAAATTGTCCAACAGCATGGACCGGGCAATATCAGGGGAAGGAGAAGGTATTTTAACCTTTTTTTTAAGTCCAAAACACTAATTAACACCCTTTCATTTTGACACACAGGTTCCAACTGTAGTGCTTGAAGCAGTTGCCTCCCAAGATCTGTGGATATGGCACTATTTTTTTGGTATGCCAGGTTCACATAACGACCTGAATATCCTTGATTCTTCACTGCTTTTTAAGGATTTGTTGGACGGGGTTGCCCCCAAATGCAAATTGGAAGTCACTACTATCAGGGATACTACCTTGCAGATGGGATTTACCCTGACTGGAGTACCTTAATGAAAACCATTTTGCAGCCCCAGGGGCCACAGCAAAAGGTATGTCTTTTTTTGTTTCTTTTCATGTATGTGAGCTGACATTGATCTCAAGTGGTATGCAAAGAAGCAGGAAGCAGCCTGTAAAGATGTCGAGCAAGTGTTTGGGGTGCTACAGGCACATTTTGCAATTGTAGCTCGACCCGCAATGACTTGGAATCATGAACAACTGCAAGAAATTATGAAGACGTGTGTTATCCTCCACAACATTATTGTGGAGGATGAACAAACCGAGAAAAACAACTTCATATATGATTGAGCAATTAATGCAGACTTGGAACATTCAGCCTCAAGTAATTCAATCTTGCTCTCTCGTTTTGCTTCACAGTACTGATCAATGTCCAATTCAGCTGCTCATTATGCTCTGAGGTACAATCTGATAGCCCACCTGTGGGAATGGAAAGGGAAACATGAAGAAGAAGATTGTGAGGTTTAATAGTTGCATTCCATTTATTGTTGTACATTTTTCACTCTTTTTTTTGTCATACTTTTTTTCCTAAAAAAATAACCACTCAATGGGAATGAATCTTTTATTGCAAAGAAATTAAACCACCAGAAGACAACCAAAGACCACCAATTCTGTCTAGCCAAGATAAAAAAAATCTAATCGGAGTTGACACCTTCTACTTTTTTTTCTTCTTCCTCTTTTTTCGCTTTTGCTTCTTCTTCCATTTTCTTCTTTTTTCTGTTTAGGGAAAATATTTAAATAAAGAGACTTGATCAGTCCATAAGTTGAATTAATCAGTGAAAACAAGGAATCAAGCTTACCTTGCTTCTTCCTTCAATTTCAAGATGATTTTTTTTCGCTCACCCTTGTAATAGTTCCGAACCAGTTTGGAAACTCCACTGAGATCATTTGACATGATGGCCTCATCAGCCATGCGCATCATTTCGGCTTTCTGAGCTTCTAGAATCTTGTTTTATTTTTTAGCGGTTTTGGCGATGGCCACATGTGCAGCACTCTTCTTCTTCATGCTGTCGTGACTGAAGACGTCTTCTTTAGCTTTCTTTTGTCCAATTGGGCGCCTCACAATCATTATGCTTTTGTCACATGATGAATGGTCATTCACCTCAACAACGCTACTGGCTGAGTTGCTGGTTGTGGTCACTGCAAAAGAAACTCACTCAACTGCAGGCAGTTGATTGAGTTTTTCTTCCAGTGGGTCTGATTCTTTTTTTTCTTGCTTGCTTTGTTCTTCTTCTCAAGGTTGTGGGAATATTCATTCCATTTGGGTCCTTTGCACAAGACGTCATAGCAGCTTATGAAAGCAAAAGGTTTGTCGTATAGCTTTGAATATAATGTTAGAGCCATAGTCAAGCAATTGTTGGCAGTAACACCACTGGGGTTCTTGTGATTGATCTGGTTGACACATCCCATGAACTTGTTGACGGCCTTCTGAATGACACCCAAGCAATTCTTCAAGCTGACCAAGCTTCTGAATGGGGTAGGGATCTCCTTTGCGTAATGCTTGGCTACAGACTCCCAGAATGTCTCAAAAGTTTGGTCGGTGCCTTTTCGCGGGTCTTCAGTGGTCTCGATCCACGAGATACACAGTTGTAAATCTTCCTTGTCCACATAGTTATGCATCTGAGGAGTTTTCTTGGTCTCTTCGTCAGAGGTGGGGTCTGGTGGGTTTGTGGATAAATCATGGTTGGAAACAAATGATTTGGGAAGTTTGGAGTCTTCTTTGTTGGGTTTTTGTTGCTTGTCAGCCTCAGATTCTGCTGGTGCCTTCCTTTTCAAATTTTTTTTGGGAATTTTTTTTATTGGAATTGATTTAGGTTGGTTTTGATTGTTTTTTGAGGTTGCATTGGATTCAACGTTGGGGGTGTTTGATGGCATTGGAAGGATTGTTGTTGGGTGATTGAAGAGTGAGGTTTGGGGGAAAGGGATGGAAAGATGGAGAGGACTGTCACCGGAATGGGGTGTGTGAAAGATACAATTGGGGGATGTAGAGCATCTTCACATGTAGAGACTGAAGGTTTGGATTCGGCAACAGATCTAGAATAGCGATTGGGGTGGTGCCCCCGCTGGGTTGGGAATTTTTGGCCCGGTGTGGTATTCTTAAATGTTGAAAATTAAAAAATTATTTCTCTTATTCTTTTTCTCTTTTCTTTCTCTATTTTTCTTTCTTTTCTCATACTACAGACCAGAAATCAGCACATCTAATTGGAGAAACGGACTCTACGGCTCAATTTACCCTATGGTCACCTTGGACGGCAACCTCTCAAACCCCTTGGATCAGAAGTTACACACTCTCCTTGGCCACCATCAGTACATATCACCAACCACTACTATCATTTACACAACACAGTCATTAAAAAACCAGTACATATCACATACAACATACACCAACAACCCATATTCTCCATCACATGGTCTCATGCAGGTCCATGCAGTCTATTTTAGTGGATTTTCCAAGATCTGAACTAATTTAGTCTGTATGTGGCTGTGCATCATCACCTCATTCAATCTATGAGCTATTTTAGTGTATTTTCCTTATCTGACACCACTTTTTGACAGGCTGTGAAGGCACATGATCTGATGGCTGTGCAGTTTAGTTCAGTATTGGGTGGTTCCATTGTGTTCCATGGCTTTTCCAGGCCAGCACAAATCTCTCATTCTGGCTAAATTCCCTCAATACTGTGCAGTCAGGCCAGCACAAATCCCTCATTCTGGCTAAAATACCTCAATGCTGTGCAACCAGGCCAGCCAAAATCCCTCATTGTTGTCTATATAAGCCTGTAACTTTTTTGTCATTCCCCCCTTCCTCACCAGATTCTGGCATCAGATTTTATTTACACCCTTACTAGTCTTTATCCTCTATAAATACTATCCAGCTGGTCACTCTATATTATTAGCCCCTCAATATTATAGTTTTACAATTATAACACCCTTATATATATCATTGCAACCCTTATATTCAGTCAACCCTTTATATTCAATATTGCCCTCATTGGGGTTTGAACTCACTACCTTCACCCAACCTTATTCTAAGAGCCTGAGCCCTTACCAGCAAGGCTATTCACCTTTTATAAGCCTCAACACCCTTTCCTCAATTTATAACACCTCTCATCACTCAACACTCTTCATCATTATCATCACTCATCATCATCACTCACCACTCATCACTCATCACTCATAACCCCTCTTTATCACCACCAACCTCTGTTCAATCCCCACTCTGATCAATAACCTCTCATACACTCTTCAACACCACTTCTCATCCATCTAAACCCAATTCACTTCTGAACAACAGTAGTATCTTGATACACCCCATCCTATCACTATATTAAACCTTCCAATCCGAGATTGGGGGGCTTGTTTAGTGCCTAGAATCACAGAAAGGCAGAGGTATCCTCATTCATCCCTTTCAACGCTCAACAAAAGGTCTTCACTGAC
>SMGU01010968.1:0-17970 GCA_004348175.1 Puccinia novopanici
TTACTGGTTGCTTAGTGGAAGCGAGTGGTGTCACTGTGAGCCAAGGTGAGTCAGTCTGAGTAAAAATAAAATAAAAAAAACAAAGATGAAAAAAAAAAAAAAACTTACGGGTCACTTCGTGGAAGTAGGTGGTCCTGGAGGGAAGTGGTGTGAGCAGAGGTGTGTCAGTCTGAGAAAAAAAGAAGCAAAGATGAAGAGAAATTAAAACAGGAGGTTGGTGGGTTTAAATAAGATGGAATGGAATGGAAAGACTTCAAGCAAAAAATTAAGCAGGAAATACTGCTAAATATATGATGCCCAGTTCATCTGCAGGGGGGGGAAAGTAAATGATGCTAGCAGGTACCTTCTCAGGGTAGCATTGGCCTAATGGTCTGTGCTAAGCAGTGTCAGATGCACAGACCATGAGGCCATGCTAACCTTTTGACAGGCTTGGTTCAATTCCCACCCTAAGCCAAAGGTTTGATGGTTGAATTACCAGTTAGTTGATGTTAGTTGAATGGTTAGTTGAGTAGCGCAGTGTAGCGTAGCTCAGTCAGGGGCTACGCTAAGCTGCCTGTTAGCTGGGAAAAAGTTACGCTACAGAATCTTCAAAAATCTGTTAGCGCAAGAAAAGCTACGCTAACTGTTAGTGTAGCGGAAAAAAAAAAAACTAACACTACAGAAAAATTTCAAAAAACAAATTCAGCTATGCTAACCGTTAGTGTAGCTGAATAAAATTACAACTAACGCTACACCAATTTGGAAGGTAAAAAAAAAGCGCTACGCTAACGGTTATTGGCCATGTAGCGTAGTGTAGCGTAGCAGCCCACCGTTGATAGAAATGAATAATTAGAATTATTATTTGGAAGGCAGGTAACTTGGAAATTAAATTGAAAGTTTTTTCATATCTTTCAGAATAAAATATATAAAATGGGGGAATTCCTCTTGGTTTGAATTGCTTAATCTAAACAGGGTAAATCTCAAGGCCAAACTTGCTTGGTGGTGGGAAACTGACTGTCATCAATTTTCATCACCAAAAAATGTTTGGGATATATAAATAGAAGCGCAAGATTGTGGAATCTGGCACTGAAAGAAAAACTCAATCTAATTCCTGCAGTTGACTTGCAACTTGCCTTTTTGCACAAAAGCAACTTGAATTTCAACTGCAGGCAGTTGAGTGAGTTTTTCTTGCAGTGTGGGTGATGGGAAGTCATCCAATTATGATGAGTTATTTTAATATTTCCTCACATTGGGGCCAAAAAAGTAAGAATAAAAGGAAGGGGAAAGGACCTGGAGAAGAAAAGATGGTATGATTAAAAATAAGAGAGTGGAAAAGAGGATAGAGGATAGAATTATATTTTCTAGATAAAGCAGTGAAACCTAATATAGTTCAAGACTTGAGGATGTTAAGTTACTCTTATCTTCTGCATGAATGCACTTCTAGAAAACCTAAATTGGATGAGTTCATTCTATTTAAGATGGGCTAAACCTGTCAGCTTGCTACTATTCAGAGAAAAGCTTATATATTATTAATAAAAACTATAAATAAAATATGATCAAATATAATCAATTAATATAAAACAAATAAACACAAAAGAAAGGTAAAAAAACTCCTTCTACTAATTTATCATAGCAGAAGTAGCAAAATAAGCAGAATTATGAGAAAATCAATAGGCCTAAAAACTTCCCAGTAAATCATAAAGATCTGTCACAGAATCCTAAAGGTTTTTTTTTCAAAAAAAAATTTTAAGTTTTCCATTCACTGCAAGAAAAATTCAATCAACTGCCTGCAGTTGACATGCAAGTTGCCTTTGTGCACAAAGGCAACTTGCATTTCAAATGCAGGCTGTTTATTGAGTTTTTCTGGAAGTGATTGATATTGCACACTATGAATATCATGATATCTACCTAAAACTAACTGAATTGTGTCAGAATTCCAACCTTTCTCTTGGCTCAAATTTCTCTCTTCTCAAAATACACTATCAGACTCTATCTTAACCCCCTATCATTTATACACTTTCCATCATAATTGTGATGCTATTTTCTTGATACTTTCCATCATTAATTTTTGATGGCTCTCTATTTCCATAAATGATGTGTTGATGCCTTCCATTACAGAGGTGTAATGCTGTCTTTTTCTTTTCCATTTTTACATTACACTGTTTTCTCCATATGCTATTTGCATATCCCTAATCTTGTCTTCTCTACCACATTTTCAGCACTTGTTTTTTTCTGTTTATTCTGGTCATTGGCCAGCAGCAATAAAATCATCAAGTCTGAGAAATATTTTTCCGGACCCACATTGAGCTGCTTGGTTCAATATTCCATCCCTGAAGATTGTCCTCTCTGCCTTAAAATCTTGACTTAAAATATCAACACATTGTGATCAGGGATTGATCTATCAGTAATTTTTCTTGGGACAGATAATTTCTTTAAAGTAGGGACATCTAATTAAAGTCTGTGATGTGATGGCAGGGGGCAGAGACAGGGGGGACAACCATTTTTTTAGTTTTGTTATAATTCAGCAATGGTGGTGGAAAATTTAAAGATTGGAAGGGATTAAGTGGATGACTAATATTTTTTTTTTCAGTATAGTTTTACAGTTGGGAAAGGGTATGTTCTGCCTGGATTTGAACACTGGAATTTTCAATCTCTGTTAAGACTGTTTCTAGGAGAGAAAATGAGTTACTGGGTCTTGATTTTCAATTAGTAGATTTCAAGATGAGAGACTACAAAGTGGTAATATGGACCCCAACTCTCAGTCCAAGCTTGTGACATGTACACCATTGTGAGTGCCATGGATCATAACATTCTCTTTGTAGTTATATGGTATGTTGTTGTAGGGGTGACACTGAGCTTCCATGGGTGATAGTTACTGCTAGGCCATCCAGAACCTTAAAAGCTTTAACTATATTTAATTACACAGTAACTACATATTTCTATAAACATAGATGAACTAATGGAATAAAATAGACAATATTCGAAAAACTACGAAGCAATTCACTCTGTGGGAAAATTAAATCATCCATAAAGAAAAGTAATCATTGTAGAAGACCTACTAGCCTGGTGAGATCAATTAGCTAGCTTAGGAAGAGAAGCTATAAAAATTTTTACAGATCCCCTAAAATGCAGAACAACTGTAAACAAGATCTGCAACATATACAACAAACTCACAGAAGATTCACATAGACAATTCCAACTTGTCTCTTATTTATTCTACAAAGCCTCAGGAGGCTTAAAAGTAAGCACATTTTCCCCCTTGATAGATTCCCCAGACACACACCAGAATCAAGAATTATCCAAAGTATCACCAAAGAGCATATCCAAGTAAGTAATTCTCTAAGTCTTACCCAGTACTTTGATTAATTTAACACTTTTTCTCAGAACCATCAGCAACCCCCTGAAGCTCTCCTGCCCTGAATCTCTCCTTCCCTGGAGCTCTCCTGAGACCTCCTTGAAGGATTTAATTCTCAAGAGGAGTTGTAGTACATACCTCCTTTTGAAATCCTTCACCCATTATTATCCCAGGGCCATAAAAGCCCCTGATTTATCAGTCCCAGAAGATAATTAATTGACCAGCCTCACCCCAAGTCCTGGCCCTGATATCTAGATGACACCATAAAAAACCCTAATTTATCAGGCCCCTCTGGAATTTATATTCCCCTTACCTACTTTTTTGGCCATTCTTGTGCCGGTCTCTCCATTTATTATAAACCCATAAATAGATAAACCACTCCAAAAACACAATTAAAATCATCCAGAACCTTTAAAAAACTATTTATTATGTTTCATGTCCACTCCTGCACCTTGTGTAGCTAGAAAGAGTAGCCCTTGGCCTCACAATGCTGACAGAAACAAACCTGATTAATATTGGTTAAGCTTTACTGATTACCTAAAAAGTTAAAAAAAAATTAGTGATAATAAATTAGTTCCTTCCAACCACCATGAAATTGGTTGAGGGAAGCCCAGGTCAAATAGGATGCACTCTACCAAGCTTTGTTTGCTGTCAGTGTGATTGAATCAATCATCATGGGGACCTTTGCAACTTTTCAAAGAAAACACTAATGATATACTAATTATCTTAGGATATAATAAAAAATTATTGCTACTGTCTCCAGGCAAGGAGTTAGCTAGAATTTTGTCATATCAATCCTCCAGCTTCTAATCAATGAAAAACTCTTGTTTTTCATTATTTACGAGCCAAAGAACAGGCAGAGCTGAGTGGGCCAGCTCCATGTTGAAGTGTCAATCTAGGCACTGATTGATAGAAATTGCTAACAAATTCATTTGAGAGTTCATAACAGCATTGGAGGCAAAACCATCACACACAAGCTGTACATAACTAATTTACTCAACCCAAACCAACACATTTGCAATACATACTTAGCTCAATGGTCAGAGTATCACTCATGAATGCTGAGGTTTTGGGTTAAGTCCCATAGTACACAAACTTACTTTTCACTTGTTCAATACTCCAGTGGCAATGTGAGCTGAATGAGCTGGATTTTCTTTTTGAAAAAAAAAAAACCCCTTTGTATTGTGGGTAATTGTTTTGTAAAAAAAAAAAATCTCCTAACCCTAACCCCCCATTTTTATTCCAGCTCTATCAGCTCTTGGCCAATGGAGCTGTTCCACTCAGCTCCACTTTTTCTTTGGCTTCTATTACTAACCAATGTTAAATTTAATTTTTTCATTGGTTAGAAGCCCAAAGAATTTTACTTATGCCGGTGGCTTCCTAGATGGTACCCTATGTTTACATGATTTCTCAAAGAAGAATTATTTTCCGTCAATGACCAACCAAGATGGGCCAGTTTAGGCTTTCCCCCAAACTGCTGATCAGGCATTGATCTTATACTTTAATTTTTAATCCATGGCAAACTCTTCTCCTTGGGATGTCTATCCAATGGTGCAGTGGATGCTGTACACCATGTTGTGCAGAAAACTCAAATTTTCATAACTTGGAGTTGATCTCATGGGGAGAATTTTATAGAGTTTAATGCCAGTTCCTTTGATTTTTCTGGTATGAGGGGGGTTCCCTATCTTTTTTTGCTTCCGATCCCCCTTAATTTTTTTTTTCTGATTGCTAAATTTCAGCTTAGAATGAGCTATGTTAAAAAATTGCAAACAAACACGATGAGAAATGGGTACATGCTTCTCGGATGTTGGTTTGACCCAAATCAGTCAAGCCAGGAAGTATCTTTTTTGATTGATCACGCCCTCTTTATGTGAGGTGTAAAACACGATGTGTAAGTTGCTTTTTTAGCATTTCCCATGGGCCTCATAATAATTTACGATGAAAGCTAATCGTGAACCTCCCAATAATACCTGCTTGAAAGATTGGATGACATTCTGCTTAACCTAGAGGAAGTATATTGCACTCTCCGAATTCAAAAAGATGAAAGACTTCGCTAGTCTTAATTGAAACACTGATCTCTACTCCTTTGTTGGAGGCGCATACGCCTCTTACCCAACATATTATTACTTTTGATTGATTCATTAATTAAATTTACCCTTCTCTGGATTTTGACGTGCACATTTATTTTGCGTCATGGTTTAGCAATGTAGGCAGGATTACGCTGCTTTTGTGCATTGTCGTCAATGCTTGTAAATAATTGAAATAATTAAAATAGCGCTATCACAGCCGCCAATACCTTCATGTCCAACATATTTCGGCAAGTCCGGCCTCTGCCATGCCAATATATATTGCTAGGTTGCAGGCCATGAATGGTGGATAATGTCTTTCTAACATGAATTAGCTGTGCTCATAGGATTAAAAGCCTTATAGCCGAACTGTTGAATTCCGTCGGCCGCCTCCTGCGCGACTGGTTGCATGGTCTGCATTCCCCCTAAATGCGATGATGACAGCCATCTGTTATACACAAGCTTGAGATGTCCACTGCGGGTGAGAGGTTGCGGTCTCATGATCTGGTGGATGCCCGCTCCTCATGGTACAGGTAAATTCTTATATAATGTGTGCGTTTGCACCAAAATATCAATTGCTAGCCCACATTTGGTACAACCTTTGATGAGCAGCTGGATTTTTTCTGCGCTTTCTTAGCCGGGGTTAAGCGTGCAGGGCTCTCAGTTCCACGCGTCTTACGAGAGTGGCGGGCCACAGGCTGCTATGGTATTCCCTTTCGCCCTGCCAAGACGATTGAGAAAACCGAACGGCTGTTCAAAATTCAGAAAGTATTCATCTGCATCTTTAGTCAAGCGATTCGGCATTTGCCAAACGTTCTGTGCAAATTGCAAATCGAAGAGACTATGCTTTGGATTTTGATGGTCGATGCCTCGTCGGTACTCGCTGTCCGACTTAACCTCGCGTAGAGCGAGGGTTGTTTTTCTTGGTATTGTACAATCGGCTCATGACATGGGGTTCAGCTTTGAAGCGAAAAGGCTCTCGAAGACGAGGGCATCGCTCTTCATCACGCTTGTATTTAATTACATTGAATCATCAGCGTGCCAGATGATGAGACGCGGCTGTAAGAAAGCGTAAGCGAACGAATATTTGTAAGCCGGTGCAAGGATGTGCTGTAGAGGTGGAACTTTTGTTTGGAATCGTTGGAACCGAAGATTGATTGCTAACAACGCTTTGCTTTTCTTGCTAAGGATTCTAGGCTGTACCTTGATTACAAGTTGGCCATACATGAGTCCAGCAAGCTGTTCAGCTCGATATCATATTGCTCACCAAAGCCTACAGCTGAATCATGGGTGTTAGGGGCAGATGAACGTTTGGTGGGAGAACTTTGGCTATGGCAATACCCCGATCATCCACCTGCTTCCTTCCACTGGGCCCTGACACTGCTGTGTAGTAGTGGTGTGCACACTCGAACCGGAGGGTTGGGCGTGGAGGGCCTCAAGGGGATCGTAGGTATGACCACTTGCTCTCCTAGTTTTCGAGTATTTAAAGAGAGCTCTTCTGGCCAACATTGCACTTCTCCAATCAGCTATCAGTTTCAGTTCTTACCAACGAAAAGATCTCCAACCATCCAGAAATTTCCCAGCTTACTTAAACAGCTTTCTTCGCGTCTTTGTTGACCATCACCATCACAATGTTCAAGTTAGGATACGTGTTCCTGGCTTGCGTGTTGGGTAAGCATTTTCAAATGCTCTTCAGCGAGCCATATGTACCGCTGGCATAAATTCCGGGAGAGCTGAAAACATGGTGCTTCTGGACTTCTGACGGGTTATTACCACAGCTCTCGAAGCTTATGGGCGTCACTTGGGCTCATCGTGAGTCCCTCAATTAATCTTATCCTTCCAGACTCACTGTCCACTGCTCAAGTAATTAATAACTAAAATTTCCTTTCTTCTTTCAGGGCCATATCGCCCCGAAACATTGTCTCCCCGCCGCTGGATCACCACGATGGCAATTATTATTCGCCCAGCCCCAAGCCGGTAGAACCCAAGGATCCTTATGGGCCAAAGACCCCGCCACCAAAAAAGCCCGAGCATCCCGAATATGGCCCTGTGAAGCCCTTGCCCTCGCCACCCCCAACCTACGATCATCCCAAGTACGGCGGCTACACGAAGCCCCCATCGCCGCCGCCTAAGCCGGAGCTTCCCAAGTACAACAAGCCTCCAACCCCCCCTGCTCCGCCAGCTCCCAAACCGGAGCTGCCAAAGTACGGCGTGCCAAAGTACGAGCCACCTCACAAACCTGAAACCCCTAAGTACACCCCTCCAAAATACGAGCCACCTCACAAACCTGAAAGTCCTAAGTACACCCCTCCAAAATACGAGCCTCCTCACAAATCCGAGGACCCGAAGTACGGACCTCCTCCCAAGAAAGAACCGAAGACCGATCCCTACACCCCACCAAAGGGCAGCGACTACGGCCATTGATTAATTATGGCTCTCCGGCGACTTGGCAGCTGATAGAAATCTTGTCTACAGCTAGCTCGTTTTCTTCTTTTTCTATCTTCTTCTCTAGGCTCTATCCACCTGAATGGACAAAGTGTATCTTTCCTATCACTGCTATGGCCGACTCACCTGGTGACTCTATGCCAAACATGTTCTTGACTGTCTTCCAAGCCCTATAACATTTGTATCTCTTGAGCCGAAAATGTCGACTACCAAGAGAAATAAGAACTTTCTGTCCTGTCATCACAGCCCCTCCTGTACCCAAGATGTTTCGGAGTGAGTGAGTTTCGGAGTGAGTGAGTTTCGGAGTGAGTGAGTTTCGGAGTGAGTGAGGAAAATGTGAGACAAGGAAGTCTTCATCCGGTATTCGCTGCCTCTGAGCGAGTAAGCTTCACAGTTGGTTTGAAAGAAGTAACTTCTCCACCAATGTTTTAAGATGAACACGACCCTGAATTTTCTCCTTGGTGCCTTTGCCGGTAAAATTGTCCATCCTTAACGTGCGGCTCTTCACAACTGCCCTCCCCAGGGGATAATCATCTGACGACCCAACCGTGTTCTCGCTGAAATTTCACATCGCTGCAAACTTCAAGTCACCCAACTGGGGTCAGTTTACATGCAATAATACCAAGTCCCCTTTTCATATTTCATGTCAAATGCCCCCAACTGGGCGATGACTTCTTTCAGCTATGATTCTTTTGTGTTTCCTTTTCAGCTGATTATACCTACAGATATCAAAGAAGTGTTTTATCTTGAAAAGATACGGATAGGTTCTCCTAAATTGAAGAGACTGAGTGACTGATTTTTGAAAAAATCTCTTATGTCAGCTTTAGGGAAGATCTTTGGAGAGAGGTGATGTGAGTTTTCTGTGGAAACCTGAACGATTTGTTTTTGTTTCCTTTTTTCAAGACTCGAGAACACATGTATAATTGACTTGGGCTTGGAATCAATTTAAGAGTTGTGGGACCATCATAAGGGCAATAATAATCATATACATGGCGCATCTATTCAAAACAGTCAAAGAGTCCTAATCCTTGGGATGGATGGCAATATGTCTGGATTGGGGCAATAAGAAAAAAAAAAAAAGCTTCATCAACGCGTCAAGTTAAATATATTTTGTACAAGAAGTTAAATAATAAATTAATAAATAAATTCAGAAGCAAATTTGAACGCTTTAAAGAGTCAAAAGAGATAACTTGTGGGGTTTGATAATTGCGACAATGGGACAAGAAAAATAAAGAAAGAGAGAGGGAAAGGGATAGAGAGTAGCAATATTTTTTGTCATGGATTTTCGAGAAATAGAGTTTCAATGAGTGATGGCACAGGCTTATTTACCACAAGGTGAGGTTTCGGACCACTAAGAAGAAAACAAAAATCAGTTTGTGAGTGACAAGGGAAGATTCCGTTTGTTTCCACCAGGAGAAAGGCACTTACACCCCACCATACCGGGTGGCCCCAAGAGGAAGAGGTGGATCCAGGTGTGCACGGCTGCTATTGAAGGAAGAGGTGGGTAATGAGTCGAGTGTGGGGGAAGAAGAATGGAGAGAAAGGGGATGCGACAAGAGAGAGGAAAATTTTCACACACCTCAGTTTCGGAGGGAAAATTGGCAGCCTGGGTCTGGGGGTCGACGACCTTGATGTTAGCGGCCTTGACCTGGGGCATCGCCGCGATGTTCTTGGTGCTAGAAGAAGCGTCAGAAGGACCGGTATAAGGAGCCGACGGGGAGGCAGCGCCGTTGGGTGGCTCGTCAGAGCCAGCTTGCTGGTCTTTCTGCTCCGAGACGCCCTCCGCTTGGCCTCCTCCTGTCGGTCCCCCGCTTTCTGGTTGTTGCTGTCCTCCGCCCCGTTGGTTCTGCTGCTGTTGCATTTGCTGCATGTACTGTAATCTTCGTTGCTCTTGTTCTCGCATGATGGCCTGACGCATGTTATTTCCCTATTAATCAAAATGCAATGAATAAGAATCAGTCAATCCTGTGTTACTTTCATTGAACTCAGATACGAGATTTCAAACCTACCTGGGGCTGCTTTTTCCAATACGATTGAAGAATGAAAAAAGAAAAAGGAAACAGTTCATGATGAGCAGTCAGGAATATAGGCGTAAACGGCAGTATATTGAAAGGGAGTGATTACGTACGTAGTAATAACCACCTCCTTGAGAGGGCTGATAGCCGCCATTCTGGTTGTTGTTGTTATTGTTATTGTTGTTGACGGGTTGATAACCGCCGTTTTGATATCCGTTGTTGATGTTGCTGTTAACGGGTTGATAACCTCCGTTTTGATATCCGTTGTTGTTGTTGCTGTTAACGGGTTGAGAGCCGCCGTTCTGATAGCCGTTATTGTCATTGTTGTTGTTTTCGTTGTTGTAGTTGTTTTGATTGCCCCATGCAGGAGAATAGTTCGACCCGGCGGAATTTTGGGGGTAGTATGAGGAAGAGAGACTCGAGTCCATTTTCTCCGCAGGTATAAGAAGCCTTGATGTGATAATAAGATATGAGAAGAATTAAGAAGCTTGCTGCGACAACAATAAAAAAGATGAAAAATAAAGAAAAGTATGAACTTTGTAAAAGAAAAAAATAAAAACAAGAGGCTGATGAAGTTCGAGCTGATGAAAGATGACAGGTAAGAATGTGTGGGGATGTAAGGACGGGAGGAGCAGCAGGCTGATGATATACGGCGATAAGAGAAGCACACGCCCGCCTTCGCATCCAGTTTGCCGAGCACAATTGGTAGCAGCCTCGGCGACCAGTTGAGGGCGTAGCATCAGCAGCACAAGGCATCCGCGACGGCCAGACCAGCTGATCATCACCATAGCTGGGGGGGTTATCTAGTTCCTATCCAGCCATGTCGCCCCGCCATCAGCTATGACCAATACCCCATTTGCCCACGGTTCAAAATGAGCAAGGAATCAGCTCGCAGCGACCGGACTGGTTATAGTTAGAGTAACCCACCAGTGCGTCGCTAGGAGAAAGCTTTATTGATATCTGAGATAGCCAGTCCCCAGACCGTGTCCTCCCGGGCTCAGCTATCTATCCAAACCGAGCCGTAGTTCCCCCGAAGGCTCAGCGTTGAGCACTTATTTATTTATTTTTTAAAAAAAAGGGTGCATCCGGGCAATACCGGTAGGAAGCACCGACGCCGACAATGAAGAGTGACTGGCGACTGATGGGATCAAAGACGCTGCCGCTGATACGGAGGGGCGCTAGTTCGGCGGCGGAGCAAGGTGAGATCCAGGTGATCGCACCCATCAGCCAACCCAGCCTGCTCTGCCCGGTCGAAGCCAAAAGTCACGAGGAGACTGGCAGCGCTTCTTCCCCCTCCTAGCTTAACACAACCCCCTCCCTGTCGGAGGGACCTTGGCTGGCGCAAAGCACCCCTCGCGCGAGCCTCCGAAGGCAAGCCCGCCACGTCACACACTTCGCCAGGATTCGGGAAGCTAATCACATTTGGCTGGACAAAACTTGCGTCCATTACATGAGGCCTAACTTGATCCGGCCTTTCCACATCTCAAATGTGGTCACTCCTTGAGGTTTTATCCCCTTGCAATTGCGATTTTTTGAAGTTATGAGGTTGGATCTTTCTTGTGTTGCCGTACACTTACATAAATTCTTATGGCGTAGTACGTGTGGCAGGCAGCAGCTGTATTAGAAGCTTGTAGTAATCACTGGATCAACTGCCATCGTCAGGATGGCAGCCTATTTCCGTGATTTTGAGGAAGCAGGAAGGATCATCTTGAAGCCACCACAGATTCCCTGCTACCGTTCGCAACTCTCCGCGGAGCAAATCTCCGTGTGGTTCTCGAGTTATGCGCGATTCATCGATTTGCAAAAAGTTAATAAGTATGATAAACTTTTGGCCAAAAAAGTCTTCGGCTTCCAGGCCAAAGATGGAACTTTTTAATGGATGGCAAGCCCCTCCTTCGGAGGCTCGCGCGCCAGCCATCGGCCCTCCGACAGGGAGGGGGTTGTGTTAAGCTAGTCCTTCCCCGTGGTTCGGCGCGTCAGCGCCTCGCTCGACACACGTTACTCCAAGTTGTACAACCAGCTGTCCATCAGTCATTTCATTTTATAATGAAGCATACTTCCATCTCGTCCAACCAACAGACCCCTTCCCAATTTTCTTTTTGCGAGAACTTCAGGAAATCAGGAAGCCGGAACCTACACCATGACTGCAGCACAGCACCCCCCATGACGAGTCGAAAGATGGAGAAAGGGAGAGAGAGAGCTCCAGTACTCCTTGGTGCATGGGGATGTAGTCATAAGGCAGGTTCTTCGCCGCAAGATTCAAATGATCATGCAGCACAAGAGGATTAAAAGTAAACAGTGCTGAAAGAGAGGGGAGGTAATTTGAGCCGAGAGATGAGAAGCAGACCAGTAGTGTGATTCACCCAGGGGCCTGTAGCCAACCCTTCCCATTTGTGGTCATCTATCCAGAACATGAGCAGATGTTTCTCAGAACAACGTACTCTCACCTCTAGCCAAGGCGGGTTGTTTCGGAGCAAGCATAAACGAGACATCGGACATGCGTCAAGAGCAAGCACAGGAAAAAGCAAAACAAGAACGATGGCATTTTTTTCTTTCTTTCTTTTTTGAGAGGGGGGCATTTCTTTGGTAAAGCGATGAGAGAAGCGGGTCGTCCAGTGGAGCAGCGGCGTATAACAAGTCAACGTACGACATGAAACGTATACAGGATCAAGGAACAAATTCGTAAGAGGGTAGTCTCCCCTCCAGAATTGGGATATGAAGTTCTACACGTGAGAGGGATGGGCCTAGATAGATCAGATCTAGTCCTTGTAAGTCTCTCGAGCCCACTTAGCAGCAGCAACCATGTTCTTGAGGGAAGCCTCGGTCTCGGGCCAAGCACGGGTTTCTGCAGCAACGCGAGGGGAATAACGTCAAGTCAGCCAACATATCCCCCACGAGCAATAGAAGCGGACTGGGCGCGTTGAAACACCGGGTTTCTAACTCACTCAAGCCACAGTCGGGATTGATGAAGAGCAAGCTGGGGTTGACGGCCTTCAAGGTATCCGCAATTTTCTGCTGGATTTCTTGTTGGGAAGGCACTCGAGGGGAGTGGATGTCTGAGCAAAGGAAGAGTGAAAGAGCCATGAGCTAATGAGCATCCAGTTGAGGGACACATAGGCATCCAACTTACCGTAGACACCCGGACCGATTTGGTTAGAGTAGTCGACCGAGGCAAAAACCTTGAGCAGTTTGTGATCCGATTTACTAGCTTCGATCGAGATCACATCGGCATCCAATCGGGCGATATCTGTAAAGAGATAGAAGATTGTCAAGTTAGAGTTAGAGTCAGAGAAAGCAGGGGAGTAAATTGGATACTAGTGGAAAGGGAAGGACTCACGAGACATGATTTCGTTAAAGTCAGAGTAACAGAAGTGAGAGTGGGTTTGAGTACGATCCTCAACACCGGCTGTTGCCAACTTGAAGCTGTCAACTGCCCATTGAAGGTATTCGTCCCAGTCAGACTTTCGGAGCGGCATTCCCTCTCGAATTGCGGGCTCATCGACTTGAATGGCAAAGATGCCAGCCTTTTCGAGATCACAAACTTCGTCGCGAAGCGCAAGAGCCAACTGTCGGGATTGGACTTCTCGGGAAACGTCGATACGAGGGAAAGACCAGGCCAAGATGGTCACGGGACTAGTAGAAAAAAAAAAGGATTGACGATATGAATTTCCGGAGGAAAACCATGGGTAGTGAATTTTAAGGCTTACCCCGTGAGCATTCCCTTGACAGGAAGTTTGGATAAGGACTGCGCATATGAAGACCACCTGGTGGTCATCGCCGAGGGTCGGGCAACATCGGCGACAATGATTGGTGGTCGCACGTAACGTGAGCCATACGACTGAACCCAAGCGTTCTCAGTGAAGACAAATCCTTTCAACTGTTCACCGAAGTACCTGTTGGACCAGATGAGAAAAAAACAAAGTGAGTGGGCCATGGTCCAAACGAAGAAAGACAATGTCAAGCCCATACTGACATGACCATGTCATTTCTTTCGGCTTCACCATGGACCAACAAATCGAGGCCACATGATTCTTGAAAGCGCACAACATATTCGATTTCCTTGGCAATGAAGTCATCGTACTCCTTGGCGGTAATTTCTCCCTTGGTGAATTTCGAACGAGCAACACGGATCTCTTTGGTCTGGGGGAAAGAGCCGATAGTGGTAGTGGGGAACTTGGGGAGTTTGACGACTGAGCTCTGAGCGATACGACGCTGAGGGAATGGGCTCTTTCGGTTGTACATGTCGGGAGTAACCTTGGATAGTCGTTCACGGACCGAGGCATCACTTTGGGTCTCAAAGTCACGTCTCTTTTTGATCGAATCTGCGTTGGCTTGGAGCTTTTGCTTAACGGCGTCGTCCACATTGGGCGAGACAGCCTTGGCCAAAGTGCTGACTTCGTCACACTTCTCCAGAGCGAACGAAAACCAATCTTTCTGCTCTGCTGGCATCTTGACCTCCCCAGCCAGAGAGATCGGAGTGTGGAGCAAGGAGGAGGATGTGGCTACGATGACTCGGTCCTCACCTAGGACGGAAATAGCTTCCTTGATGATGCTGAGAGACTTGTTCATGTCATTTTTCCAGACGTTACGACCGGAGACCAAACCAAGCGAAAGGGCTACTTTGGTAGGCTTGAGCAATTCGAGAGCCATCTTGATCTGCTCGGGTTTACCACGTTCAGTAAGATCGAGATGGACGGCGTGGACAGGACATTGGACAAGGGAAGGAAGGATGGCTTCGGCACTTCCAAAGAACGTAGTGATGGTGATGGGGACCGACTGGGCGGCCTCAGCTAATTTGGTATAGGTGGCAATAAGTTCTTTGCCAAGGGCATCGGCAGAATCCAAGACGAGTCCGGGTTCATCGAGCTGTAGGGATTTGGCACCGGCAGCAACCAGTTTCTTGATTAATTCGATGTACACAGGCACGAGTTGGTCCAAGAGAGTGATGGGCTCGTAATCTTCGCTGCCAGATCGGGGAGTTTTGCCCATGAGTAGGAAGGAAAGCGGGCCAAAGATTGCTGGCCTAGTTTCGATCCCGGCGGCCTTGGCTTCCAAATATTCATCAACTGGTTTTTGGTGGCATAACTTGAACTCGGTGGATTTTGAAACCTCGGGGACAATGTAATGGTAGTTGGTGCCGAGGTACTTGTTCCTGAACATAGGACATGCATTAGCTTCACGCGATCTCGATTTGCACGACGCAAAGATAACGAAAAAAAACAAAAAAAAACTTACATCTCGCAAGCGGGGAGATCGACGCCATCCCTTTGGCGGCCTCGCCCCATGGCAAAGCTGAGATCCAAGGGGCTAAGTTTGGCATCATAGTATTTCGAAGGTACGGCGTTGAACATGGTACAGTGGTCGAGGACATGGTCATAGAGGGTGAAATCATTACTGGGAACGAAATCTACGCCAGCAGCCTTGATTCTTTGCCAGTTCGAGATCCTGACCTCCTTGGCGGCAGCCAAAAGTTCGGCTTCAGAGATTTTGTCGCCCCAGTAGGCTTCGACGGCTTTCTTGACCTCTCTCTTATCACCAATCCGGGGGAAACCAAGGACTGCGAGATCCAGGATAGAGACCAACAAGGAGACAGTCAGTACGCGAATTGAACCATTGGGAGAGTTGTGGGGAGGCACAGGCTAACCAGCAGAGTGAACCATTTTGGTGTGATTTTACGCCTGAGGAATGTGAGTAGTTTGGTATAATGTGACTTGTGGCAGATCGCTAGCGAGAAGGGGGAGGATGGAAGTAGGCTGCAATGGAAAACCCCTATTTATGCCCCACCCAAGAAAAAAAAAAAAAAAAAGACAGGGGTGCACTATCGGAAACCTAACCCATCATGGCCAGGGGGCTTGGCCGCGCGAGGCCATGCGTGCGAGGGTGCATCCAGCTTCGATCGCATCCAGACGCGCGTGATCGGGCTGCGCCTCATCCCTCCTGTGCAGCGCTATCAACGATTTTTTGCCCATTAAGTAATAATGTCTTCAAGGTCAGTAAAGGAATGAAACTGTACCACCCACAAAATCCACACATCTCCATTGAGGGGTCCAAAGCCAAGTTAAGCTCCCTTGTAGTGACTAGAGCGTATGTATTAGGGCATCCACATTTGTGTGGTTAGAAATTGGGTCAGTTGACCCCCAATTTTTGTGCGGGTTAATTATACAGGCGCGTACCATAGCCCGCACAAGTTTTGATTTTCTCAATTTTGATTGGCAGAAATCATGTTTGGGAAAAAAACGTGTACCACAGAATTTGTTTTTGCCAAAATCCAAGAAATCATTTTGCCAAAAGTCTACATATTTTTGAAAACACCCTTTTTGAAAATCCTCAAACTATTTTCCAAACTCTACCCATCACCACAACGCACAAGGTACATCCAAAATATATACAATCAACATGATTCTGGATCCCAGCTTGTTTGAAGAATCACCAAACTCACCAATGTCAGAAGGAGAACTACCTCCACCACTTTACCTTCCCAAGCTCCCTCCACCTCCTCCCCCTGCAGCTCCCCAAACCAACAATTCAGCACCAAAAAGGAAAAGCACAAACCAAAAAGCAAAGGAGCCACCAGTTCAAAAGAAAACAACCACCATCCAAAAAACCCCACCAGCACCAATTAATGGAGCAAGTCCCACAACTACTCAAACCCCGCCAGCTCATCACGATGGGAATAATCCCCACATTTTGTCAAACCAAAAGAAAACCAAGCTACTTGAGCTGATTCCACTGGACACCTCAACAAGCCGCGCTACCAATAATGGGAACCTCAAGAAAGAGGGTTGGACAAATATAATGCTAGGATTAAATGAGCACTTCAACCTCAATCTTAACTGAGAATTAAATTAAAAAACCAGAAAAATGTCATACACAGCCTTTTTTTGATTATCAATTCCTTTGTAACCAATCCAGATTTTGCTGGGATCATGAGAGCTGTATGGTCACAGCAAATTTGAAGACTTGGACAAACTCATTCAGGCACACCCCCGCCAAAACTTTCATAAATTAAAGGACAAGCCATTTCCTTTCTATGATCTTGCCAAGAAAGTCTTCACTCTATGATCTTGCAAAGAAAGTCTTCAATGATACCTTTGCCACAGGCAAGGTTGCTGAAGGAAACCTCCCACCAACTGCAACTTACACTGAGCCAACTACAAAAAGGACAAAAAGGAAAACAAAAGACTCCTGCTGCCTAGCTCATTCTCCAAGATGAGGAAACTATTGACAAACTCACCTCCAATTAAAATACTAAGTCATTTGCATCAAACTCAACCAAACAATGTTGAGAAAAAAAAGCCTCTGTTTTCACAAATTCCATCAATGTTTTGATAGGTACAATAACAAAAGTGATCACCCCTCTGGCAACTTCAAACTCTACCTTCAGGATAAACAACACAGCATCTCTTTACGGGCACTTGAATCTCTGGCAAAACTCTTCCTGGATGAAGTGGACGACAAGGAATACATTAAATATGTTTGTGCTCAAAGATGACAAGAAGGCTTCCACCTTCTTGTAATTTGCTAAAACATCATCCAAGAAGATCTGGCTCTTGATAAAGAAGCCACTAGGAATTGATTTTTTTTTCTTCCATCTCTCTCCACAGAAGTCTGGCTGTTTCCCTGTTTTGTGATGATTTTCTTTCTTCCCATTTCTCTTATTGCTCTTGATCTTTTTCTTTCTTAAACTTGCAGTTGTAATTTATCTCTTGGTCAAAAAAAATCCATATCTTATTTATTCGCTTTTCCAACAAGATCTGCTCTATGTACAATGAAGTGGAGAGTCAAGAGGAAAAGACAATCACCAGAAAAAGAAAGTAAAAAAAAATAAATTTAAAAAAGTGGCAAAGGAAGCTATTCAACAAACAACTATTCAGATCTTTGGCCAGCGTAAATAATATCCTAATTCCAAAGATTATTGGCCAGCCTTTTGTGTACTGCCCAAGATTCCGCCTCCTCCAGATCTTCCAAAAATGCAGTTTAAAAAGCCTTGTGTTTCCTGATAAAGTTCTACAGACAGTAGAGTGCATATATCAAATGCACCTGCTTTGGTAGCTTGATCTTGGGTGCAGTATTTAGAATTTTTTTTTTTTTTTTTTTTTTTTTTTTTTTT
>SMGU01010971.1:0-13454 GCA_004348175.1 Puccinia novopanici
AAGACACAAACTATATTATTATTCAATCAATCAATCAAAAATTAATCCCGGAAGTCAATTCCCATCCATCATTATTTCTTACATGGCCAAATCTGTCAAGTTCATAATAAGATACAATATAACATGATGCCGACCTTGGTCACATGAGGTGCGTGTGCCACCGGTGATGGCTCCTCTCCAGAATCACCGTATTTGCTTGACCTTAGCAATTCATCCATCTCCGATTCCTCTCCATCTAAGTCTTGCTCACTTTCCTTTCTTGGCTCATGTGCTGATTCCTCTTCCTTTACAGTGACTGACGAAGACTCGTGATTCTTCATTCTAATCTTCATCGTCAAGGTGATCGTAGAATCGGGAGTCACCTTTTTTTCACCGATGACTTTTGTTCAAAGTTTGAGAGAAAGAATTAAATCGATTTGGAGCAAGCACTGAGATGGTGATGATCACAAGGGAAAGTTTTTCTAACCTTTGAATTCAGAGCTGACCAATTCTAACTTCGGCCAATGCTCCGAGATACATTGGACTTGCTTCTTGATGTCATCTCGACCTTTTAGTTCAGGAAATAGGGATTCTTTTTGTTCTTCAGATAAGCTAGCGTATTGTTCAGGAGATACAATTTTCTCAGTGCTTTTGGCAAGTTTATCGGCAGTTTCGCTGGAGACGTGAGGAAGCTGGACCAATGGGGATGATGTAGCCGGGTGCATGGCCTGGACTAAATGTTGTTCTAGCTTTATGATGACTAGATATGTGCTCAGCCACTTGTGTCCTGTCATTATGGAGCGCATTGCTTGTGTCAAATGGCGGGCGTAATTGATGACATCATGTTTGGCTGGAAGCGTATAAAGGTAGTGTAGAAAGAGTTAGTGTTTCATTTGGAAAGAAGAAAAAAAAAAGGGAAGGATGAATTGAAATAAAATGAACCATTCAAAATACTAATGTCTGATATAGGAATCCTGAACAAATGAGCATAAACCAAAACTGCGGTTCTCTTGACGAACTTCTCGTTGCTGTTGTCGTACAACTCGCCTTCCAATTTCTCTCCAGTAGCTTCAAACAAAGTCTGCGTCACTTGATCCTCGAGTTGTTTGTAGGATTTGCTGGACTCGAATGCGCGGATGTGTCGGGTCTCCAAAGCTCCGAATTCGAGTGACGAGCACAGCACTTCAACAGCTTCACCGAACGTAGTTTTTTGCTTGAGGTATAGGAAGTATCGAGATGCTGAACCTTTCAGAACATAAGCTTTGGTGTACTTTTTGGATGTGTTCCACCATTTACCCTACGTATCAAAAAGAATGAAATTTGGTACAAGGGAGTAAATTAGTAAACAGATTTTACGAGCAAACTGAGTACAATTGGAGGGGCTAGGCACAGCTTACGACAGCGTAAGGGAGCAAAATTCCAAATACCAGGCCATAAATTCCGACGACATAGCCGTGATTGCGAGTCTCCACGATCCACTTGGGTAGGGCTATCCCCCTCTCAGGCGTTTGGCTTCCATCGGGATGGCCAAACTTCTCGTAGTTTTGGCGAATAGTTTCATCTGTTAGGCTGAAATTCAAATAAATTTTTACAATCACAAAAAGTATGAGTTTGGCATCGCAATTGATTGAGAGAAAGGGCTGAAGAGAGCCTTCTTACGCCTTGTAGGCCTTGGTAAGGTTGACAAAATGCTCGTTGACTTCTTCCAAGGTCTCGTTGGCCTTCAATTTCAACTTATCCGGATGGCTGAATTACAAATATTTTTAGGAATTAGCCTAGATAAGACGACTTGACCACGGAAAGGATAGATGAATTGAGAAACATTGAGCAAACAATTTTAGGGAGAGTCGTTTGAAGTGTCTTTTGATGGATTTTTCGTCAGAACCCTGATCAACAGAAAAAGAAAAATATATCCATTCGAGGCCTGCGTAAATATTTTTTGGAACAACGATGGATGAAGCTGTAGGCTTGAAAAAAAAAACTGCTTACGGGATTTATTCCTAAGATGGCAAATGGGTCATAGGAAGCAGACGAGGCTTTGACGAAACTAGCTCTGTAAGTAACATATGCCACGAGAGCCCATCCTAACGCTAACATGACATGGCTTTTTTTCGAAGGTTATGTCAGAGAGAAATTCGATCTTAGCGCAATAAGACTTTCAAGAGATGCCATGAAAAAGCATCCCCCCCCAAAAAAATAAATAAATAAATAAATAAATAAAAAACGAGTAGACAGACCTGCGGGTGATTGGTGCCACTTTCTGTTTTGCCTTTCTAACCTGTTCATCCTTCGCGTTCCATCCGACACATGGTGGCTTGACAGCATGGTCTGGAGATGCTTGCAAAGATTAGTCACTCGCCAAAGGCATCTGGCTATCATCTTCCACTCACGGAAACATCGCTGCCAAAGACTTGAGATAGTCCATGGAACCAAGATCAATAACAAGAACGTCAAGAGGAGGAAATTCGAATGGCCGGCTATTCAATGTATGATCCCTCAAATAAAAGAAAAGGTAAATAAAATTAGTGAGCCACTGCCAGACCGATCCATAAGTTCTTTTTTATATGCCTTTAATCTTTCTCCTCTACGCCTTCAAGCTTGATGAGCTAACGAATGACCAGTGCTTTCATGTGATGAGGGTCTCGACAAGAAGAATAAAATGAATATCGACCTTACATTCATCATACTCATATGAGGCAGACATCCCTGACCAGAGATACTTGCCGGTGCGTAGGTGAGGTGGGTGTGTATAGATGATAGGAAGATGGCTCTCTCTATGATGCCACGTAGTCTGAGCCTGTGCGCATTTTAACTTTCCATATAACAGAAAGAAAGATTCCTCAATGCTGGTTGAAACCTCTCCCCGTCACAAGTTTAGAATACAACACAAGGCACATCGACGGTGAAACCAACTCGGCCGAGACAGGGCCAGGATGTCCAGGATGTAGTATGTGCTTATGTACAACACCAATAACACTGTCAAACAACCTTCACGCCGAGATCCCGAATAGGGGCTCATTAAAACTTGTTCAGTTGAATGGTCGATGGCCACCTCCACCTCTCGCCTCGCTTTTGAAAGCGTGGCGAGTCGCTCTGACCATATGAAGATACAAAGACAATACTGTTAAAATTCAGTCCAGTCGCTACACATCATGCCAACTTTGACAATCGAACTGAGTTAGTTGAGCCCGGCGGTCTCTACTGGATCGAGATAGGTAATTTCAAAACAATATTGATCGTTGAAAATGAATCAAACAGGCTTAGAGGGTGGTAGCAAAATTGGTACACTACGCGTGCGTAATTAATAAAACCTGCGTAACATCACTAGATTCTCTGGTGGGACCTTGATATTTCCCGGCCCCATTTAGGCGGAACAACGCGAGAGTGAGGAGATGGGTTGTAAATAAGATCATGACTTAGGCACCAATTATAAACTGGTTTTGATTTTTTTTTTGATTTTTTTTTGTGTTGTGTTTGAGACTACATATTTATTTCATTTTTCTTAAATTTATTTTTCAAAATCATTCGAAAACGGCCTCAGGGCCCATTTTGGAAGGAAAAAATCAAAAAAAAAAAATCGTTAGCTAAATTACAGCTCCGAAACTTGCTTATAACCTGTAACATTCAAATCATGTATTTGAAAATACCGGTGGCGCCACGACCACGTGCTAGGCACTGGCACCGGCCGGCCGCCTGGTCATCCACCCTCCCAGTCAACACACCGTGCCCACATACACACTATCCCGGTTCCATCATGAGTCGGATTCCGGGCCTCGACGACGATATCGATTACCAAACGACCGGTCTCAGAAACTCAGCATATCAGTATAATCATCAGGGCAACCTCCCCCTCCCCCTGACAAATCCACCCGGCGGCCACTACCGGCTACCCATTTCTCCATTGCCGCCCCACCCGGCATATTACCCCCAATCCCAGCCGGGACCTTATATTGACAACCTGCAGGCGGATCCTCGACAAAACCAGACCCAGATCTATGGCTTCGATGGCTTAGCCGTCCCAGGCCGTGCGGCCTGGTCAAACGTTCAAGTGGCCAACCCACCTCTTGCGCCTCAACCAGCGCCACTGCCTGCTCAACTCAGCCTGCCGCTTCCACCTAGTCAATCTGCGCCACTCAAGCGGAAAGCCAGAAGGACCCCACAGGAAATCCAAATCGCCGAGGCTCAGGTCGCCCAACGCAAGCTCCAGAAGGCAAAGGACAAGGCGGCCACCTTACGCAAGAAAGAGGCCACCAAGGCCGCAAAGGAGTTAGTCAAGGCACAAGAGGACGCGGCAAAGGCCGAGGCGAGATTCACATGGACCGAGAAAGCATCGCTTGAGCTGCTCAGTTTCGTGAAAATGGTGAAGGACGAGCATAGGGAAAAGGACCGCCTGCCTGGTTTCACCGGCTTTGGGAAGTTCTTCCTTGGCTACTCTGACCGCAAGGGGGCCTTCCCCTTGCTGGCCAAGCTTGAGAATCTCACTCTACTTCGGCGGTACAGGGCGCTCATGCACCTATGGCGAGTGAGTGTGCTTGTTGACCCTGGGGTAACTCTGCTTCTGTGGATACTAACAAACCGAACGGAATTTTTAGCAAGTGAAGGATTTTACAGACACATCTGGCAATGGCGGACTGTTTGCTGGCTTACTCGAGTTTGGTCTCTTCCATTCGGTGAGATTTTTTGCGGCTGGCACCATACATACTTGCAATGGCTGATGACAGACTGTTGACACTACCATCTCCTCCAGTTGTGGGAGACTCTGATGCACATGCATGAAGACAACGCTGCGGCCACTGCTACGGGGCTTGAGGATATTGATGATGAATCTGACGACGGTATGATCTCAGATGCGCTTGAAGGGGCTTCAGCTGGTGACGGCGACGAAGAAAGCGTTGACGATGTTCGACCACCCAATGAGACTCCTGATCTCCACACAGTTAGGACTCATGTGAGACGCTTGAACGGTCGCCAATTAGAGGACGACTTGACCCCCTCCGAAAGGGCCTTAGATGACTCAGATAATGAAGAGGGTACTCCCAACGATATTTCCAATGCCCAGAACAGTCGCGCCCCAGATACCATACCTGACACACCCGCATTGACGCCGGTGAATATTACTGCTACCCCATCCTCCCACTTGTCAAAAACCCCGGGCCCCAAGACTCCGGTTTCCAACACAACCAACCGCCACAAGACACCTGCAGTTAAGAACGCTGGCAGCCGTCCTCCAAGTGCAGGTCCCAGCTTACCCCGACGCTGAGGAAAAACCGAGGATGCACCAAAAAAGGACGATGCTACTGCGACCGGGATGCTGATGATGATGCACAAGGCCACAGAGCAAACCAACATGATAATGATGGAGGAGCGCAAGCTTCGGGAACTTGCTCGGCAAGACGAAAAGCGTGAAAGCGAGGCCAGACAAGAGCAAGTTCGCCTGCAAATCCAGATAGATCGGGAGGCCATTGAGCAACGCGCCCGGGAAGCTGAATTGCGTGCTACTCAGCGAGACGAGGACCGAAAGCAGGAGCGACAGGAAGCCCAACAGCTCCGCCTGGACGAGAACAGGAGATATGAGGCCACTCAGGCAGCTCAAGAGAAATCCAGACAGATCTTCGAGACGGCAATGTTAGCGGTGATGTCCAACCTGGGGCGGGGTGGCACTAGTTGAACCATCTTCTTCCTAATATTGTGATTTACGTTTTTTGACTTGTTTCCGCTCGCAATCATTTGTCCCCTGAAAATGATCCATCTTTCCATAGTCATATATTATGTTGGATGCCTTGCCTGGCCAGCTTGTGCAGGAGTGCACTTGAGCCTCTCCCATGGCCAAGAAGATAATCCTGAGAATATAATCTTCACAAAGTCCCTGCAGGGAGCCTCGTTGCTTTGGCATGAGATGTGGTTGTGCAAGGCTGGAATGGTGTTACATGCATATTCATCATTTCCCCATGGCCTGTATCCCCGGTGTAATGTTTCTTCCCGGCTTGGGTCCTCAGACAAGGGATGATCAGGCAAGACGGACAGGCTGCTGCACATATATTGTCCAATTTTTAACCACGAAAGAAATGAGCTCCGCCGATACCACAATACCCGACAGCAACCCGTCAGAAACCACGGCAATCTACCGTTGGGTGAACTTAACGGCCCGTCTGCATGTGGGACCAGATGCACGTAGAATAATAGGACGCCCTGCCCTCCTCACGGTGGTGAGTGAACCTCTTTTGCCTTGATTTAATGACAATGGATCTGATACATAGTGGACGAATAGCCAGAAGGCATGAGTCACACTGCCACTGGCTTACCTGACAGCCCACCAGGCTCCGAGTCGACTGAGCATGCGTCTCAGATATCACCTTCCACCCAAGGGACCGCCGAGCGATTTGAAAGGATGCGCCAGGCATATCGACGTGATCTTAATTACGGCGGGGATGGTGACTCGACAATCTTTGATGTGCCTGAAGTGGACTCAGATTCCACTTGCACCGATGCCTCCCCGATCTTTGACGGACCAGTCTCAACTGAAGCCGCACAATTGAATGCTCCCGCAGGGACACCAGCAACTTCGGAGATACCCAGCGAGGGCTTGGCCCACGAGGCGGATCCCTTTGCGCATTGGGAGGGGCGAGGCGGGACCTTTGAGGCCTTCTTGTCTTACTGTCGAATCTACCCTGATGACCAACAAACTCGTGATCTCCTACGTGCGCATGGCGTGGACCATTGGTTGATTTTTTTGCACAGCACCATAGACGACCACCTCGCCTGGGGATTAGAACACGCCCCTGCAGCACGATTGGCTCGGGGGGGAGCCAAGGTCCTCAACGGACTTCAAAGGGGTCTGGCCCCAGATGCACAATGAACATAAATCTACTATATCTTACGCAATTTGTCCCATCTCATTTCTGTTCCAACATGCTTCCAGTGATTTAAAACATAGGAGATATTTTAATGGAAATGAATCAATGACAGAAAACAACAATTTATGGGCAATTTATGGGCCCTACGGGTCATACAAAATGTCCCTGATAATGTCCCTTTTGGTCCACATGGTCACCCTACCACTTGATGGTGGTGCTATGTTGGTGGTAGCTTCATCTGAGGATACTGGCGGTAGCTCTGCAAAACGGACCTCGCGGGGGCTCCTTTCTTCCCAATCTTGGAGGTAAAGAGTTCCTCGGCGGTTCAAAATGTTGTGTAAGATAATGCAAGCGAAAGTATTTTTCTTGGCGCGTGTGGGGGAGGCAATCTGGGCATGTAATAAGATTCGAAAGCGATTTTTCAGTCGTCCAAAAGCCTGCTCGACGACTATGCGGGTGGAAGATTGTATATGATTGAACCACTCGTTTGCAGGGTTCACCACTGACGGGTATGGGACTAAGATATCTACATTGCTGGGCTACCCAGCATCCCCAATCAAGAATGTGCCGTGTGGTATAATAGCTGGAACAACACTTCCAGGCCTCATGGATTGCCCCAGGCGAGAACGCCTGAAAACCCGGCTGTCGTGCATGGACCCGGCACCACCCCCACAGACCTAATGATAGGTCTCTTCAGCAAGTTGCCACCGATGAGTCATTATACAAAGGAAAGGCAACTCAACGTTGCGGAAATTGCCCTCCCCATCGACCACGCACTGGAAGACAATTGACGCCCAACTTTTTCGGTTGATGTAGCCTTTCCACTCGTCATTGGGTGGGATCGCCAAGGGTATATGCGTGCCATCAATTGCCCCAACTATCTGGGGAATCCCGTGGCGGCTTTCAAAAGATTCGATGATACCGGTCCACTTTTCTTTCCGATCAAGCGCCGGAAACCTGGTGACAAAGGGCAACAGTAAACAATTGAAACATGATGGGAAGGTAAAAAAATGAAGCGCTTGCCTGACAGCTTGCTTCCTGAAAACCTTTAGGATGGCATTGACGAAGCGGCCGGATGCCTTGTCCGCTGTCTCCTTACCAATGCTAAAAACATGCCCGATAGTAACGTAGGTTGAGCCATGTCCAAGTCGGTACAGCCCAACTGCCACTTGGGCTTCGACGGATAATGGTTGCCCCCGGCCTAGGGGGTCCTGCTCAAGCTCGTCCCGCAGCTGGTCCGACAACCAGCGGAAGTCAGTCAGCGAAAGCCGAAATATTTCCACGAATCGGACCAAAGGGATACGTTCATCGTCCCAAGGTTCCCAGCGGGGGGGGGGCGAGTGTAAGCTGTCCTAGGTGCCCGGATGTAGACCTGTGGGTTTGCTTCTCGAGCACGCTCCACAAAGAGATGATGCCAGAGAGCAATGCCAGAAAGTGTGATGCCGGTGGTGTGGAGTGATAATAATAGCATGATGCCAATTGGGCAGCAGTTGGGTCACGGCAGTGTGTACTGCCTCTTGTTTTTGGTTTGAGAACCTGAATACTTGTTGGTTTTATAATTGTATAAATTTTTTGGATTTGTTTTGATTTATTTTTGAAATACCAATTCAATTCAAATACAATTAAAAAAAAATTGAAGTACGATCCAGAAAATATTCAAAAAAAATCCAAAAACTCATTTATAATTGCTGCCTTAGATATCCCAATAAGAGCCACTCTGGATTTGTACACAAATTTCAACATTGGCCCAGCTCATTTTGGATAACAAGCAGAAAGCATCAAACAAAATTTGATCCAATGTGCTTGCCAATTTGAGTATTTCTCAATCAATGGTAAAGCTTCATGATCTCATGATACATCCCAATAAATGATGGAACTTTTTAGCACTCAGTAATTGGTGGGTTGAGAAAGCATTCACCCTTTATAGCAAAAAGGTTATTTATTCATCCAGAAGGAGTTTTTTTTTTTTTTTTCAAAAAGTAAAATGGAAAGAATGCAGGGAGATATGTAGAAAAATTTCAAATGGCCAGCCTACTTTCATTCATTCTAAATCACAATTAAATCCAAGGAGGAGTTTGCTTGAATCTTCTCGGAAAAGTGATTTGCATTTATTCAGTTTCTCTTGAAAGAGTTTTTACCATTACAATCAAAGCCAAAAAATAAAATTTCTTCCTTCCATGAGATTTTCCTCATCCTTCTACCTGTGTAAGTTACATAAGGTGTGGTATGATTGTGTTTTGTGCCTGATATTTTCAAGGTTGGAAAGGAGTGGATTTATAAGTTTGATTAAAAAATTGAGGCTCCATTAGGCCAGCCAAATTATGTGTGAGCTTGAATAAATCTTGATAATATTGCAAATAGGGTTTGAAAATGCTTTTTGTGACATTAAAATGGCCTGTGGGAACTTGATTGAGCTTATGAAGGTGATTATTTTGGTCCAGACCAAAATAACCACTTTGGCAGCAAACTTTAAAAAAGTGGCATAAAGCAATATGTAGATTATGAAACCTGGGCCCACACCAAACATCATCAAGCTGAACAATGAAATCCAGCCCCCCCCCCTTAATAATATCATGAAAAAAAAGCTTGTTATTTCAATCTGGAGCAGCCAAACAGAGCCTCAATATTATTCAATTTGAATTTCACCCAAATTTGAAAAATGGACTCAGTGAAAAATTTCAACCTCAGGCCAGAACCACACACATCACCCAGTATTCCAAGATTCCTCTTAATTTTTTTTCCAAATTTACATTGTCATATCACCCTAAAATTAAATCATATTTCTAGTAATTTCAGCCACAGAGGTAATATCACATACCTGATATTCCCCAAGCAGCTGCATTGCTTGATTTTCTTTTGAAATATTTCTGTTCGTCTATTCTACCAGGTAAATCAGAAATGACACCTTTTATTTCATTTAACAAGTACCTAGATTCATAATGTAGTTTTATTGAGTATTGTTTTTTTTTCTAGTTTTTTATTTGAAAGGTTATATCTATTCCTCTCATTTTATTTCACTTTATTCTATTAATTTATTATTTATTTAATAATATTATATTAATACATATAATTGATGAATAAAATGAGTGCCCAAAATATTTTCAAGATCCTATATGCTGTTAAGTTAATTTGATAACTTGAGGTCTCCCTGTTGATCTGGAAGACAATTCCAAATCCAGACATGGAGTTCAAAATACCAGATTTCCAGATTATTCCAAATTGGTGATCCTGTCACTCATTACTCTCATCCTTTATATTTTTAGCTCAACCCTCCCCCCCACACTCTCACCCTCCATCCTCAACTCATTGAAGCTCTCACTACGCTCAAATGGATTGTGAGGGTGACAGAGGTGGCATTTTATTAAATTGGTGATGTCTTGGGATTTAGATAAGTTGGCATCTATGGATACCCTTTTGTAGATTTAGCATGGTCAGTCCCCCAGGGACCACCAAAAATCTAGAAAAAAAATTGACCAGATGAGGGGTTTCCAGATTGATGGTGAGACCTCTGCAACTCATGAGATAAGTCATGGGGTCTCAAATGCACTTGTTTCACTTAAACTCTTTTGCTTCAAATCGATGAAAGATATGTATTTTTCTTTTATTTAAAGCCTAAGAGCACCTGAAGTTTACTGGGAAAACTTCAAGCTGTCAGAGCTGACAGAGCTGGTGTTAGTAATTAGGTTGCGGGGTTGGGGATTTGGGTTTAGAGTTATGAGTGTTTTTTTTTTTAAAAAAAAAAAACCCAAAGAATGGCAAAAATAAATTTCTTCCCATTTTTTGCCATTTTTGAGAAAAGTTTGCCTACATAAATACCATAACTTTACTCAAAGTCCTGTCAAAATTGGCAAAAACTGGGAAGAAATGTGAGCCTGTGCCTCCAGAGTGGCAACAGGACACAAGATTGGTTTGTTAAATAATTTTGTATTTCTTGGAAAGAGATACAACAATAAGTAAGTAGGCTAAAGAAAATCATTTTCTTTTATGACTCACCTGGTTTATCTCTAAGCTGGTGAAGCTGAGGACAGGAGTATGATAAAAGGCTCCACAGTTCAACTCTTGGAGAAAGCGGACTGGAGATAAGCTGTGATACACTAGCCTCCTCTGGATCACTCAGCAGAAGGTCACTGTTCAGATGTGAATTGCAATCTATATATACCAGGTCCAGGTTTTTTAGGGAGTTGACCCAAGGTTCTTTAAGTGGAAACCTATGTGGTTTTGATTATAAAAGCCACATAAAAACAAGAGGAGAATAGAGAAGGGAGAAGAAACAGGTAAGCAGTAGGGGTGCACTGCAACAGTTATCTGCTCAGACCAATGGGCCCAATGAGTCCTGGGACCAACCTGCCCGAGCAGTTCTCAGACATGGTTGCCCAATAAGAGGCCAAATGGACTTGTCCAAGCAGTCACCAGGTGGGTTCATCTGCTTGGACAGGCAAGTCCAACATCTTGTTGGACAGGAATGTCCAAGGACTGCTTGTCCAACAACTCTTTGGAGCAAATTGAATATATTCAATTTGCTCTTTAGCTAGAAAATCCATATAATTTCCAATCTTGAATATAACAGGTATACAACACAACTTCATCACACCCCATGCATGGGCCATGGGTAGAAAAAGAAGGAGAATCTTTCCAAATAAAGCAATTCAATTTATTAAAATTGAATCTGAAGTTAAAAAACTCTTTTCAGAGAAAAATGAATAATTTGAAATAAATACATTTATTTACAGTTGTAGCCTTTTGGAAAGGCTTGCTGTCTCTAAGGCTGACAAGAAACTTGTTTTTTTTTCACATGCACTGGATGAAGCTAGCTCACTCAGCACTTGCTAGTTTTTTACCCAGCTCACTCAGCTCAAACACCAGGTCTAGATTTCCAGGTCAGCTGAACTTTTTTTTTTTTTTTGGTTATAAAACAATGAAAAAATTCATAATTATCTTTGGTTGGAAGCCAATGGATTAAAGTTTAAAAACTCCTCAAATTCAACAGGCAGTGCTCAAATGATATGAAATCCCCATGGTTGATGTCACAATACATTACTGCTGTGCATATACCACATGATATAGTAATTGAGGGTGCCCAAATCATGTGCAACAACATTTATTGTACCCTAGATTTGTCAAAATAAACCATATAAGATCACATCATTTGATTAAGTATGATATATTGAGCACATGATATACTCTCATGAAACTGCCTAGGACCATCTGAGAAATTTCCCAACTCAAGCTTCCCTTTGTCCTGAGGCCTCCTTGAAGATATATAAGCCCCTTGATTTTCAAGGCTCCCCAGTCAATTGGTCACTCAGAAAAGTGCCACCAAGCACCAGATTCTTTTATACAACTCCAACCACTTTATAAATAAATCACAATAGTAGCACTGCTCTGTGTTCTGGTCATGGGGTATAATCATTCATGACCATCCACACAGTCCCTGTCTACCTTTCAGCTTCTTGTAGTGACTTCTACAAGTCTTGAGCACTCTTTCACTATATTATAGATGTTATGAGAAGTCCAAACCTTGTAGGACTCTGAAACCATGTAAGTGATGTTACTTACACATCAGAATCATCACTGGCTGTCTCAGCAGGAAGGATCCAGAATGCAATCTGGATTTTCCTGAGAAGAACATTAAAGTAGTACAGTGAAGCTATTACTCTTTATCAATTACTCATTACAAGAAAAATATCACATCTAATCCTTCCAAACCTTCCTTCATTAACACACTCAGAGCACAACTAGTGCCTTTAAACACCTAGTTAGTAGCAATATAGAGGCTGACACTCACCCACTCTGAGATTGATTTTCTCCTTGGAGAATCTCTACCAAATATTAACATTTTCCCCACAAGAGCACATTGTTGAATCGTACAGTGCATGTTACGTTGCCAGCAGTGTCTTACCACAGCATTTATCTTGGATAATCTCTTGAGGTTTTTTATGCATATCTTTTGGTGAAAAACCTCCGAAACTTTGGAACACCACCTGTACCAGGTGTAGTCAAGGGAGCATCAAGCAAACTGTAGGATTTGTAAACTTTGGTACTTTTTAAAGTGATTCCAAGACTTGACACAGCCATATCCTGACCACTTTATAACACTGATTGCTACAAACACTTCACCTCATGAGCTACCAGTGCTGTGCCTCATTAAATAACCCTTAAGTTCTCAGTTGCTGCTATACAGACTTTTGCATCTGGGACCTTTATTCCTCAAGGGTTTCCCTCGTGAGGTTGGATGCATGGACTGTTGGCCACTGTCAGGAGGAAGCTTGGCTGCTGCATCCAACCAATGTACCGCGACTGAGAGGGTGATCCGGTCAGTCACTGCCGGGTTATCTGGCCGCGGATAAGGCCTAGCTTAACTCCATCCCCTCTTTCGGGTCGCGAAGCGACCTCTGAAAGAGGGGCTTGCGACTAATGTCGACAGGCTGGCGGGGACACTATGGGATTTTGAGCCATAAAAGTGTCAAAAAAAATTAAATAATTTATTGTGTCGCAACCAAATTGGCCAGCAGGACGGTTGGGAGTAGCCTGAAGAGCCAGGAATCAGGCCTTACCATCCTTCTTTTTTAAAAATTGCTCTGACCACGATAGATGCACCTTCCTTGGTGTTAAAGTAAGACC
>SMGU01010973.1:0-22899 GCA_004348175.1 Puccinia novopanici
GTGATGAGGAAAATGACCCTAGATGCGAGGAATGAGGTGAGCTGCTGTTCTTGTTGAAGTTGTTGGGAATGATCGTTGTTGATGGAGAGTTGTACGAGTGATAACAAGGAGGGTAGTAGATGAGGGGATGATCTTGAGAGAGGGTGTAAGAAGAGCGTGTTTGCGAGGATGCGTAAAGCTTCCTGGATGATCGAGATGGGAAGTGAGGTTGGTGGTACTAGTAGGTTGGCATAACGGCTTAGGAGTGGCAGATGGTTGGTGAGGTCATCGGTTGCGACAGCTGAACGGCCGAGTAGTTTGAGTGCGAGGAGGGCGTGTAGGGTAGCTGTGTGTGTGTGTGTGTTTGAGACAGTCAGTGGTAGTCGAGACAGGAATTAGGAAGAGAGGAAGGTGGTCTTACTGTCTGTTGACCAGTGTGTTGTTCCGTCGAGGTTGGCGGTGAGATCGCCGAGGATGAGTCTGATGGATGATCTCCTGAATCCCGGATCCAAGTCAGCTGGGGCAGCCTGGATCTGTTGTACGAGTTGTTGGAGTGCGGCTGAGACAGTCTTGTCGTTCTTCCTCCGTTCGTGTGTCGATAGGTTCTGATACGTTTCCATTATTTCTGAAGATGTGTTTATGTAGAAAGAAAGAACAAGTTCTCTCTAACGAATTTCTCCGGTCATCCTCCGTTCATCACAAACTTAACTCAAGTCCAGGAGGACATATGAGGAATGGCCATTTTTGTCCTAAACATTCAATCACCAATTACTCATCACTCAGATGAGATCCAGCAATGTGGTTTGCACCATGGTGTAGGCCTGACTCTCAACTACATCCGCCACTTTGTCTACTTGCCCATACCTTGTCTCCTTCTCCCTCAAATCTGGGTCTAAAAGAGGTAGGATTCCTAACCTGGCATATCAGCAGCACTGATAAGTCAGTAGTAATTTTCTTACTACTCTCTCTTTAATTCTTCTTTGATCTCAACCTGGGAAATCCTGTCAAGATCAACCTCACACCCTCCTCCTCCACCACCTCTCCACCTCCAACATGATGAACACAAAAGACAACAAAGATTCCACCCTCCCATTGTACCCGCATTAATCATCCACCTCTTCATCCACCTCAAGATTTCACACAAATCACAAAAAAATTCCAACATATATGTGATGTCATCCAGCAGTAAGAACTCAAGCCTAAAAAAAATTATCACCACTTGTCTCACCCTCAAAGACCAGAATCTTGCATACAAACATTGGTTTTGGGGTGTCAATGAAGGCATGCATTCAAAATTGGGTATTGCTTCCACTATCTGTCATCTAGCTTGCGCAAATAAAGAGGTTCATGATCATTGGAAAGGCTTTATCCTGAATAAGGTAGGTTAATCTTTCTTCCTATGGTGCAAATCAACTCAAACTAACAATATTGTGCATGCTTTAGGCCAAATGTTTTGTGAATAAAAAGGCTATTTCCACAGGACCACATAAACAAGGTTCTTTCTTTCCAGCTCACAGGATAACACCACAGTTCTTTTCCAAGGATTCAAAATTTTCAAGGAATAAGGCACTCTGTGAACAAGAAATTCCTTTTCTGTATGAATTCATCAAATCTCAACTGAGGGTGAACTACAAAACCACAAGGAAATCCAAGAAACCTCTCTGACACAGTGATTCCAACTCTGTGGATGATGATCTCAATTTTAAGGTGACTTTGCAGAGGGACCAGAAGCTGGAGAATTTTTATGCAGTTATTCATTCATGTGGCAATTATAATTGATTATTGACTATTGTAACTTCAGGTAGGCTGAATTCATTGATTGAACTGTAGGTTGCTTCTACAACATTATCCAATATTCAGCTAACCATTGCACCAATGGGTTCTAACTTGTAAACAGTGTTGTGTTCTTGGCATGTGGTATAACTGAACAATTCACCCAAACATCTCCACTATGTTGGCCTCTGCAAATCACAAGACACTGAGAATTGATCTCTGGCCTTATTTGGGAATCATGCACAATAGAATATTTTAGATAGAGGAAAATCCTCCCCCAATTCTATTTTGTTTCCCCTCATCTGCATCAATAACATGGAATTTGAAGAAAGAGTCCATTTCAATATCTGGAATGAAGAAAAACCAAATGTTCCACAACAAATGGGGTAATTATACCCATACCCCTGATCGAGATGTTTTCCACTGCAGGAAAAACATGCTCAACTGCCTGCAGTTGACATGCTGAAAGTCCAAGGAAGCTTGTGGTATTACTCAAACCTTTCTCCAATATTGATTCAACCAAGCTTGGATGCACAGTGACTGTGCCAAAAAATCTACATATGCAAATATGTGGAGTTTGGATGGCAGCTTGGCTGGAGCATGCTGAATGTCAACTGCAGGCAGTTGATCAAGTTTTTTTTGCAGTGTTCACTGATAGCAACCCAGCAAATTTCTCACCTGATTCATACAGACATGGAATGTTGGAGATTTTGAAGATGGAAGTCATTGCAGAATTATTTGCACCAAACCATCACAACTACAAGCACTTTGCATCTGCCGTCAAAGTCAGATAACACATGTTATACTCCAATATGTGACTGTCAATTACTCATCAACCTTGACCATTCCTCTGGAACCTCTGCAGGTGATCCCCATAAAACCCAAGGTAAAAAATATCTTGATTGTGTCGGAGGGTATAATTCAGAAGACTCAAAGTAAAAAGAATGACTTCTTCCTTAATCTACATATATTGGAAGTTGAAATTGGCACATTTCAATTAATTTAGTACTTGCAAGCATTGCAATGTCTGATTTCATATCCACAAAACAGTCTGATTAATCATATCACTAACCTTGGCAAGTCACATGTTTTATGGAATATTGCAATGATACAAATTTGAATGACTGGGGCACCTGGAATCTTCTTTCTGCACCAGAAATCCCCAGAAACCATCCAAGAACAAAGAAGGATTACAAACATGGTGAATTTTAATGAGGCTACAGTCTTCTATTTGATCTTGTATGTCTCCCAAATTACTATTTTCCTATTGCTCATCAATTTCATCTTCTTTGAAAGTCATATTTTCAACAGAATCCAGATGGTCTGGACAAAAATCATCTCATCTGAATAAAAATTGGAATGAAGCCAGGAGATATCTGCCTCCTTGCAAGAGATGGTACAACCCATAATTTTCACCTGCTGCACTCAGGATTGCTAAATCTCTTATCTCATAAAATAAACAAAACTGACCAGCCTGATTCTGTGACTGTGATGTTTTCCCACTGTGGTTGAATGTGATTGTGCAATGCAAGTGAGAGAAATTGGGCAAATCCCAAAGATCTGAAAACAATAGTCCATTATGACCCAGTGAATCAAGGGCTACATCAGTATGTGATGCATCTCCCAAGGTACTATCTACTGATCACACATGTTTTTCCACTGGGGCTGCACTAAGCAATTCTCCATTCAATGCTGATAACACCAATGGGGCAACCATTACATTTTTTCACAAGGGATTTTTATCTTGAGATTCAAAACCATTGATTGAAGAATTATTGAAAGCATAATAGCCAGGTTACTCAGATTACCCAACTACACTGCAAGAAAAACTCAATCAACTGCCTGCAGTTGACATGCAAGTTGCCTTTGTGCACAAAGGCTAGTTGCATGTCAACTGCAAGCAGTTGAGTGAGTTTTTCTTACAGTGCTAGTACATAAAATCTTGATTAATTTCCCCATAGTGATTACTTAATATACACTCCAATTAATGAACTCACAAGCTTGTAATTGAATTTAACACAATCTAGGGTCATTGTAGCCACAAGAACTACTGCAAATAATCAAAAGTGAAGAATAATCTCTTCTTTCAATAAATTCAGCACAATGATAGTACTTGGCATATCCATTGGATCCCCCAAGTTTCATAAACATAGCTGACATAGGCTCAGCCACTGGGCTTGACCCTAAATTCCTACTCATTCTGGTACTTTGGTAATTCTCAAAATAAAAAAACAAAAAATAATCAAATAATAGGTGCTGTGGACTGCTAACCATAAATACATAATTGATACTTTATATAGAAGAGCTCAGGCAGGTAAGTAAAAGTTTTTTACATAGTTCAAATATTG
Source organism: Puccinia novopanici (assembly GCA_004348175.1). Lineage (NCBI taxonomy): Eukaryota > Fungi > Basidiomycota > Pucciniomycetes > Pucciniales > Pucciniaceae > Puccinia > Puccinia novopanici. The sequence continues at coordinate 4,101 of SMGU01010973.1, forward strand.
TGAGGGAAGAATATGAGAGGTATTTTATCAAGTTACAATTAAATTCAATGGTCTGGTAATCTATATGATAAGGGATTCCCAACCTTTGAAAAGTGAATCACAATTCATCACAATCCATTCTATTCAATAAAAAAAGGCTCATTTTGTAGTTGAATATACAATGCAGCATGATGTCATGGGGACATAGAATGAATTGAAGTACGTCAAATGAACTTCTATGGTCAAAGATGGAACCATTTGATGTAAGAATGGTGAAATACACTAGATCCTTCAAGTAGGTCCTTGAGGGGACCTCTAAAATATCAAAGGAGGCCCACTGTGGCCCTGAAATGAAGCCTAAGCAAATTCACCCACCAGCATACAGTAAGTATCCAAGTAAATATTCTACTCTTACTATTAGAGTAGTTTCATACATACCAAACTCCCTGGAATATTGATAAGCCCCCTTAAACTTCCCCATTTAAGCATGCCCTTACTCCTTATCAATTATAAGTTGATACCAGACCACCAACTCTGACTGAGTCAACCTGAACAAGTGTTTGAAAGCTGATTCTCACCCATATTTCCAATCCCAAGCATACCCCTCTGTTGGTATCACCTCTTCCCAAAACTTCTGTATATCAAGTGTTTGGTTTTGAATTTTATCTCCTGCCTTATACTCCCAGTGAAGTCTTTGGTGTTTTAAGAGTGTAGACTTAACCCCTTTTTTTCATATTTATCCATAAAATCAGGGTGGCAGAGAGTAATTTCTTCCCTTAAGAGTTCTGTAGCACAGTGATTGTCAGCTATGTGAATGAAAAATGGGGGATCCAATGGATATGCCAAGTACTTGCACTTTTCTGAACTTATTAAAAGAAGATATTACTCTCAATCTACCTAGTGTATTACTACACTAGTTAAACTAATGTCCCCTTGTGGCCCAATCTAGGATGGATTAAGCTGGAGATACCTCTTTAAGATCAACTTAATTGATATACAATTGAACAAGACAGATGTGACAACTGGGTAAGAGCTGTGCTTATATCAAAATAACAACAGAATTCCTAAGAGCAGTTGGCAAAATCTTAAACTGATTGCCTACTTGTCAGAGGTGGTGGTCTTGCTGCAATTACTTTTAAGGATTAAGAGGAAAGCTTTTGAATGGGGCTTTTGATAAGACTAACTATTGTTCCAGTGGTAAAAAGGTGTGGTGATGGGGAGATGAAACACAATAAGATAAAGCACTATTATTACAATATGCAGGCTTTTGGATACTCTGGCGTATCTCTAAGGCTGACAGTGATAGTACTTGGTTTGTCTGTTGACAGTGCCAAATTTTCATACATAGAGCTGACAAAGGGCTATCTGGTGTCCTAGCCAGACTCATTTATTTCCCATACTTCTATAATTGCAAAGATCCATACTTCCCATATATCTATGGCAAGTATGGAGAAGTATTCCCCAAGTCTGGCCCTGCCCCCTTGAGGTCAGGGGATTGGGTGGACTAAAAAAAAACTATGTGAACTATGTCATTTTGACAGACAGAGTGGTATGGAAAAAAAAATGATTCAGGTTAATTCAAGCCCCCCCCCCCTAAAAAAGGACTTCACAGATCAATTTTTTTCTTTTTGGAAGTTTGTCCTGCAAAATTGGCAGGTGTGCTGGGATCAATTGTCAACTTGAGATGATGATAATTTTGTTTCAGTGTGTCACCACCTAGTGTTGAAATCCTGCCATGACACTGTGAAATCCTCATTTTCATTTTTTTTTATTTTGGATTATGTTATTTGTATTCTTCATTCCCTTTCTCTGTTCGATTGATTGGCTTGGACACTCCCCTCTTTACTCTCTGACTCCACATTCCTCAAACTCTCATCTCTCTCCAACGCTTCAATTTCACTTCTACTTCTGCTCACTCACTCTCGTTGACTGAGCTTCACTATTGCCTACTTCAATCCACCTGTCAACTATCACTCTCAGCATTCTTTGCTTGGTGAGAACTTTCCAGTCTCTCCTGTTTCCTACTTGCTATCTGTAGTGGTGAGAGCGGCTGTATTGGTGTAGATTCCCTTGGAGTGGTCTGGAGGAGACCAGTATAATCTCCTCCAGCTGCAGCCGAGCACACACATATGTGACCTAGGCCACAACACTATCTAGTCAGTTGTCTTCTTTTCAATCTCATTGAAATCTTGTGGTAATCTTTCATGCTATACTTGTCGCATTCTTCTTTTGTCTCTTTTTTCTGACTTGTTATTTATTTCCGACTAGTTTTAGTTTTAGCAATCAAGTCCAAACTCCATTAGGGGGGTTCAGATTTCGGATTTATCGTAATTTTTGATGATTCTCATCGGAAATAATAGAAACGTGTTAAACTGCTTTTTTGCACCTCACATGAAGAGGGCATAATCGATCATGCTTGTATCTACTAGATCGTCTCATTGCGGTCCATTCAACACCTGAGTAACATGTATCGGTTGCTGAGGGTGCTTGTTGAGCTGGAGGACGCTAAATTTAAGCTACAATGTAGGAACCGAAAAAATAATTAATCAAGGGGGACCGGAAGCAAAAATTGCAATTAGGGTCAAAAATTCCGATAAATCCTAAATGTGAACCCCCCCCCCCTATTGCCTCGCAGTATACATCAATAGTGATAAAAATACAAGAGAATGGCACCCAACAAAAACATGTCCAACACAGAATTCTCTCATGCATAAAACTCTCCAGGCCCAGGGCCGAATCCATCTGGGGGTACTTCCAACCGAGCACACCCCTTCCCATCACACCCAGCATTGCTAACGGACTAAAAAAAAAAACCCAAAAAAACAGAAGCATCAATCAAAAACATATTTAAATCATTCAACCTTCTCTATTCAACACTCACATTACCCCACCAATCCTGCAAAAATCATAGGTTTGAAGTCAGTCATTGAAGGGAAAATATATGACATAGAGAAAACTCACAGGTTGTGAATTTTTATAACTGGTTTGTGTGCGTATCCCCATGAGAAGGGCTCAAAAGTCAGTCAAGATCAAAATTAGTCCCACCAACGCCGGCTGAAAAATAAACTCACAGTATAGCAAAAAACCTGACAAAAAAAACGAGCATCAACACTTTGGGCTCTAATAATACCTACATCACGATAGTTGAAGGACTGACCAAATTACACCAAACACTGCTATCGAAGCCGCAAGAGAGGTGGCCAAGACCCAGTGATACTAAATAAAGAATCACTCTAATCAGCCACAGAAAAAAACCCCTGTCACATAGTAGTAAAATAGCTCACTTTGGACCACCAGGGGAAATAGAACCGCCGAAGGTATCCGTTCACAAATAATGCCACGTATAACATGGGAAATGCATACGACATGTTGTCTATGTATGGTATTTACATTCAACCATTAGCTTGCTTCGTATCACAATACTGATGCTACCGCGCTTACATGGTGACCAATCTGCACAAGACGAACAAACACGAAAAAAAAGTTTAACTGGGGTATATTTCATGAGAGAAAAGACAAGACTCACTTAAACCACCAACCAAGAAAACGGGTACGTTGATGTACTTCCAGAAACTCCCTCCGCGTTTCTTGGCCAGATACCACAGCGGTATGGGTACAAGACCGCCAATTAAAAAGAAATAGGTTAACGCATGGTAGATCCTACCTGCAGAATAAATTCGCCTGTTGTTGATGAGGTGATGCAAAAATATTAGTTTTCCTTTCTCCCCGCTCCGAACTCGTCAAGATTCCGCCATGACTAGTATGACTTGCTTTGGACCAATTGCTCCCTTTTTTACGTATAACGCCACACATTAGCAACCCATTCTCAATGCTGATGTACATATCACCTCCAAAAAGTCGACCTACCCAGATTACGGATGCCGTATAGTATGTGCGATAGCCCGGGCAAGTGAATCGATTCACTTGATTCGGCTCGCAGAAATCTGACAGATTCGCAACTACCAAACCAATGTCGCGATTGTAAGAAGTTAATGAGCCCATCTATCAGAGACAAAAACTCGCACATACTGGAAGGAAAGGGGGAAATCAGGAAATGATTGATGACTCACTCTGCCAAGATAAAACACCCACGCCAACGAAGCAAGCCACGAAACTAACAAAAGAACCCATTGGATTCGCAGAACTGGTTGGTACATGGTCTTTCAAAAAAGAAAAAGCTCATCGGGGAATCTCGTACTCACCTGGCAACGACTTGGGCAAAGAAAAGATGTCTAGGACCGATGTGCGCGTAATGGCCGATTTCTGCAATGAGAGACCAATGCGATCCGCCCGAGGGCCATCAGTAATTAGTTAGGATAAGCATGGGGGACAGCAGCGCACTCAAATCTCCGGCATCTAGTGAAAGTGCATCAGGAAGAAGCACGCATTTTTTCTGAATCAGCCTCATCACAAACAATCCGAAAGGTCGGATAAGCACTTACATCCAATGGCTTGCGCCGTGGAAACAAACCCATACGACTACCAATCACCGAGTTAGACCAGCTTCTGCACAAGTGTTACAGTCCTCATCATCAGCGCTCACCTTGAATAGCATCACCGCGATCGGTCTGACACCAAGGAATATACATCTCATCAGCTCTTTTTCTTGGTCGGGAGTTGGAATCTTGGCTCGCTCTGCTGCGATATTCACTATGCACTCACTTTCCCGGTAATAGATAGCCGCCTATAAGCTCAGCCCTGCATGGAATGATCTCCACGTCAATTCAGCTCCTTCGATAGAAATTTTGAGGACGAACTTGCTTACAAGACATTCATCGTCACTTCACTTTTTTTTGAAGAGGTGCAGGTGGTTTGAAAAAATGAGGGAGCGCGAAACGAAGATTAGGGATGATGATTGGAATCTGCGGGAATAAATGTAAGAAATGACTAACGTATTTGTTACCGCATACACCATCCCGGAAGGAATGACGAAGAGGGCCGACATAGCCAAAGCGGCCTAGATCGCAACGGAGGCAGCAATAAAATCAGTTGATGGGAGTTGGCACGGCAGACACGATGTGCTCTCTCCCCACTGACGAATAAGGCCCAGACAGGATAGCCAGTTTCGTAGTGCACGTTGAAGGCGATGCCGGTCGCCAGAGAAAACAGTAGGATCAAGAGATACCTACACAACATCCGGTCATCCTTCTGGGTCAGCATTTGTCCCGGCACCTTCTTTCTTTGTCGCAGATACTATTAACTCACCACCATTCCGGAACTTCCTGATAGGGCTTCATGAGCCGATTGTGAAGATCGGTAACTGAAGTGTTTCCAGAAAAAAAAAGAGAGAGTTATGGCTAAGTGCATGAATAATTTTTCTTGAAAAAGCTTACAGTTTTCTCGACCCGTTGCAGACTGGAGCATAGATCGAAATCCTGCGGAGAGTTCCTTGTGATAGTAAAGGGCCACATGGACAATCAACGCAGTATACATAGCGAAGAAGAACCCATCTGAAGGTAAAATATTATCAGTCTGCGATCTCCATTTTTACTCATTGTAAAGGGGGGATTAACGCACATTGTATCCCGTTCCCTGCGGACAGGTATGTCGGTGAGTATTCTTCGTAGGCCGTCACGTTCAAGGTTTGCGTTTGCGGGTCCATCACTCGGGTGACATTCTATCGATAAGGGGAAACAATAAAATTCATGCGATACCCTGAGAATCTGTAACAAATCTCCTCATGTGATGCGAGAAATAAAAACCTACATAGGCCTTGCCCTGGAGAGCATTTGGATGGGATGTCAGCTTTCGGCTTGGTGTGACAATTAGCTGCAAAGAAAAAAAAAGTGGAAACTCACAAATCGATCAAACACGCCGTTGTCATTGATGGGTAAGTATCTAACACAATTTTGAGAAAGAAATCCCAATAAATTGAGGGACACGCTCAAGCGGCGATGAATCAAGAGAGGAAAGAACAAGTCAAGATGTCCTACCCGGTGAACCAGGTATTGGTGTACCAAAGTGCCGGAATGATCATGCCCAGGATCAACTGACCTGCGAACGAGTTGATGACCGAGAATAATGGAGTTATGATAGGATCACGCAAAAGACTGGCAACATTGTCTTTTTTTTTCGGTTCGCGCCATTTCAATATCAAATCGGAGTCGGGATTTTTTAATAGAAAAGGAATAAATGCTTACAGTCAAAGGTAGTCCATGGGTTCCTGCGGCGGGAAAATGGTCGCGAAGCGCATCAGAAATCAGTGAGAAATGGAATGAGTGAAGAGGGATTTCTATTCACAGGCCAAGTCCAGACACAGAGCCAGTTATGGCAGCTAAGTTGACGCTATCAGGCTTGATCCAAGTCATCCAGTTGAAGGTGCCCCAAAATCCAGCTACGGCGTCCGGGAAGACAAAGTACAATCCATACAGCTTGAAGGCGAAGTGTAAAGGGGTTAATATTGAGGGTATGGTTGTTAAATATGTGAATACAAGCCTACCACGAAAACGATGAGGAAGAACCGGTACCGACCCATCTTCCAGCCGTTGGCCACTGGGTTAGACGTGTCATGGAACACGTTATTCAGGGCTATGTGGAGTGTAAAAAGCGTCAGCCACAGCCTCTCATTGGATGGCTCACACAGATGCAAACGTACCGAGACTTGCCAATGATGATGGCCAAAGCATCATGGGGGGATACACCAAAAACCTGTCATGTTTGACGTGTCTCCAAGTTAGCAGAAGTCGATGTAAGAAATAGAGATGTTACAAATTTTGGAGATCCACAACCTTCGCGTCATGCCGGACAGGCCGAGCCCCAGCATTTGAGTTGATATTGTCATCAATAACTGGAAGCCTGCATCAGAGAAACGACTAGAAAGAATCTAGTCAGTGATCTCATAGCACATGTCAAGCCTGATGAACAATGACTGGCATACCCCTCCAATCCGTAAAACCGTTTGATCCTCAAGGTCGCTATGAGATCAGTCACCTGGTAATGATGGCAAGATAAATTAGCTGGGCGAGAGAGCAAATAATGGAGGAGAGGAAATCTGCCTCACATAGACACCGACTTGACCCCCATACTGAAAGATCATAGCACACATCAGCTACCTTCTCAGTCAATAAATCTTTTTCTCGATTTTTGCCTACCGTAACATTCCCCTACATGTACAAGTAAAAATGGAGATCAGCTACTCATAGGACATAACAGGCCTGCATGGAGGAGAGAGTGTCACCATTATAGTAATCAGAAGGTGCTCCTTTGCGTTGAAAGGGCCTAGAGATTAATACGGCACGAATTAGTGCTCATTGTTATACGAGGGGACGTCACAACACTTGATCAACTTCCGCACCTGGGTTGAGGCTGAACCTGTAGCCAAACACATTGAATACATGAGTTGGCAGGACAGAAGCTAAGAACCGGCCAGCTGGGAGTGCCAGCACCTGGCCCACAAAGGTGTTGATAGAAATCCCGGGTAGTCGAGCTTGGAAAAAAATATTCACTCGTGCATTGGCCAAAAAAAAAGCAAGGAGGCCAGAAAATGTCAGACAGACTGATCCCCCATTTAATATATGCCTTGTTATTTTTGATGATGAAAACTTATCTGTTCCAATGATAGTCCAAACAATGCCAATCAACCAGGCTCTAAATGTACTGACGGGGAGCGATGTATCATCCGTGCTAGGTGCAACATTGCGCACTTCAGGGAACGGTGTTTCCTCTAATAAGGCAGCTTCAATTTTAATTTCATCAATGATCTGTTGCGCCGCATCGCTGGTCAAATTTTGATTCTTTATCGCCGCTTCGGCCTTTTCCAATAGCCCGCTAGGAGCATTAGGGTCAAGCTGATATCTGAAAACAATTGGAAAGGTCTTATAAATTTTTCTCCATCCTCTAGTGAGTACCCAGAGGGTCAAGGCGATGATGTCACTAACTTTGAAACCGCATCCTGAATGATTATTCGGGCTTCCTCTAAATCTAGTTGGGCAGCCGTGGCCGTGATGTTCTTATCTGAAAGAGAGAGAGGGAGAGGTCTCTTCAACATACAAGTTTGCATGCACCGAGACGCCCGACATCAGACAAAAATGGCTTGCCATCAACTTCGGAAACAAAAGCCATCCCTGCGTCGCTCGCCAACATCCCTTGCCGGGCCTCTTTGTCAGTCGCAAGCGAGGAGCGCCGTTTGCGCAATGCCGAGTAGTCATCGCTGATAGATGGCTTCTCATCTTCTATCGATGGGGGGTCCTTCGGCCGTTCGCCCATTGAAAATCGACGTCAAATGATTGCAGGCAACGAGGATGCTTGTGCGGGCCGAAAAAAATACTTTGTGTGTTTTGTAGCTTGGGTAGGACGCGTACGGTGCTTGTGCAAAAAGAAAAAAACAAAAGAGACAGGGAAGTAAAGCTTCAATGACCGCCAACAATCTGCTTAGAAGTCCAGCGGGACAAAATAATGTTGAGAGGATTCTACGGGGACGCGTGTATCCTTATTCAGCGTTGCAAGGCTACCACATGAAAATGGCAAGTTTGACATTTCAATCGGAACCTCAACAGCCAATAATGCACAAATTGCCTATTTAAATTGCGTCAATTGCCTCACAATAGCCAGGTTCACGTGGGCATATTTATGCAAATGTCACACGCGTGACTCAACAAGCAAACCGCGGTCCGCGCCGTCATGTCGACCAAGGAAAAATCGCGTTCCGAATTCGCCACCTTCATCAATTCTGTCGTGCAGCTGGTCGGATCCATCATCAGCTACATCTGCAGCCGGGCTGGACACATGAATACTGAGCACACACACAATTCGGCTGCGTGGCGTGTCACCTGCTGGTCAGGTAAGATGTGAATCCTTGGGGCCCGATATTAGGAGGCGATGGGAGGAAGGGCTGTGCCGAGTCCCGATTGCGAAAGACCCTTGTCAATCGTATAGAGAGCGCGCGCGAAGAGCCATACTATATCCGGGGAGTAGAGATTAAGTAGAGGCGAACATATTTGCAGTAAAGTCATACAGCAGTTCCCATAAAGCTTGCGGTTGGGAACAGCTGTTTTTTCGATCTTTCTTTTTTTGTACATAATAATTAAATTGAATAAATGCGGCAGAGGATGTCGCCACAAAATCTCCGCCCTCGCATTCCAAATACCAGGGCGGCAAATCCGATGCCGATCTCCCAATCCTGTGGCTTCAATACGCGACCCACTGCACGCGCCTATTCCTCTCGATCGCTTGTTGGCCGTAGCCCCGTTATCATCAAACACATTTATTTCTTCTGCAGTTGTGCAACAACAAGCTCGCCCAGAAATCATTGGCTGGCGCGAGAACATAGAAACTTTCATCATATTCTGCGTCAACAGGACAAACTCCTGTGCTTTTTTCTTATGTAAGGGAATGAGGGGATTACGGTACCACTGTGAAAATATCACCTTGTCATTAACAAAAGAATTGAAGCAAAAGAAATTTTTCATTTGTTGCAGTTAGATAAGGAAATGAAAATTGTGTACAAGCGTCATAACTTCACTAGTGAGAAAGGTTTCCGCCTGAAAGCAGGCCAAGTTTTATCATCGAGCTTCAAGAGAACTAGGGAGTTTATAGAAAAGATAGGTTTGGAAGAATATATTCTTTGGTATTGTTCTTTTCTTACGGTTAATACCAACAAGTTCTGCCAAGAGACTGTATTAGTACTATGTTTCCCAAGCCTAACAAAGCCTCTCTGGTGACAGAGGCCCTGCAGGGTCTCTGCCTTGCAGAGAGGCTTATGAGTAATACTGTTTTTTTTTTGCCTGGATCCTGGCCAGGTTAGCCGCATAAAATGCCAAATCTGTACTTAACCACATTTTCCACTGCACCCCGCAGAGGATTCCCTCCGCCCAGGAGACCAAATTGTAGGGCTGCTTGTTGTGGTCATTTTGGTCTCCTCAAAATTTCTTCATTTCCTCTGAGCGGCCACATCCCTCCTCTCAAAAATTGTCTGTTCCTCCCCCCTCCCCAGTCTTATGTCAGGCATACAGAGTTAACACTGGTAACTTGGTGATATCTTCTTGATGAACACACAATATTTGACAGGCTCTCAACAGAAGAGCTTGAGGGGTGGGGATAGGAAAATGAGGTAGGATTCAAGACCCAAAGCAGACTTTAACTTTGATATAATGGCGGCCCGGTGGGACGTGGCTCAATGAGCGGTCAAAAAAATGGACCACCAAAATGGACAATTTGGTGCACATGGATCCAGATTCCACACCAAATTTTCAGTATTACTCACAAGTCCCTCCCTGCGGTCGGTGGGCCCTTTGGGGCATGACAAGCACATGGTGGGACTTGTGTTAAGTTTGTATGTTTCCAATCTTCCATTGGACTTGACATTCTCTTACAATGTGCATCTATGAGACTTTTGGATTCCCTTCTTATTCAGTTACAAGTGTATAGCAGAGCTGTGTGTATGACATCAACAAGATCTTGTAACTCTTCTTTTTGAGCCAATGACCTGTTTCTTTCTTGTGTCTTGAGAATCACCTTTGAGTCCTGTTTTACAATGACTGTCTTTTCTGGGTGGTTGATGGCACAGTTTAGATCAGGTCCTCTCAGTCTGACTCTTGTAGATATTCTGTCAGCCTTAGAGATATTCCAGAGTATCCAAAAGCCTGCATATTTGTAATTATAGTATTTTACCTCATTTAATATTGAGAAATCCTTGAATATTATTTCACATATGGGTTTCTCATGTAATTTTACCTGGGGTTACCCACTGGGCCTACCCCCAATTCCTACTCCTTCTGGTACAGTTGCACAAGGCATTCCACTGTAACAGGTTTTTGCCATGTCTGAAATGTTGGTTGGGAAAATTTTGCAAAAATCTGCTGCAGATTGACGTTTTGCAGCAGTATCTGCCATAAATTTTGGTCTTCTAGTCACCAAACTCTGCAAACAGACCACCATGGTAGTTAGCAAGGTGGTAAAGGCCTGACAAAAACAAAGAAAATTTGAAAAGGAAAAAAATGCCCAATCCAGGAAGAACTCCAACCCAATAAACGTCAGCTCCAGTAGTTGGGAGAATACAAGTATCACTGATGCATTCCTTGCCAAGCAGCAATGTGAATCAATCAGATCATTTATTAACATATTTTTCCTGTCTCCTTTCCTTTCATATTCATTAAAATGTTTTTGCTATTGGTTGTTTCTGTTGATCTCATGCCTCCAAATAAACAACACAGTCATCAATTATTGACCCAAGAAACCATACATATGGTTTTATGATTTCTAAGTACATGATTATAGCTTTACAGGGCAAGTTTAAAGTATGTGTCCTAAATTTGAGCCCCCCCCCCAAAAAAAAACAGAACCACTGGTCAGAATGCTTAGTGGCTTTAGATTTAGATTGTACACAGTCTAAAACAAACAAAAATGTGGTCTGCATGTTTTGTTGACCCTAGTGGTTCAACAACATCCGGCCCGCATGTGGAAGTCAAGTTTTTCAGGCAAGGTGTTACAGCAGAATGCCTTGCGCAACTTACTTTGTCAGAACTCAAAGTAGCATAGGAGTTGTTAGAAATAAGTATTGCTGTGGACTGTGCAGCAAATAATTAAATAAAATATGCACATAGTATATGTACATAACATAATAGAATATGTACATAAATAAGAAATTAATATAGTTCAAATTTTATTTTACAATGAGAGAGGAGATTCCTGCAGGATTTCAACTACAATCCCAATTGTATACAATCATATGGTAGTACAATTTCAATAGTAGTATAATTGAGGTTAAGTAACATGAGAAAATTTCACATGTATAGTCTGTGAGAATTTATTCCAATTCATTCTATTCAATTAGTTGACACATGATACAATTGGTAATAACAATGCAGCATGATATCATGGGGACATAGAATGAATTGAAATACTCAAATGAACTATTATGGTGCAAAATGACACCATTATAACATCATTTGATTTAAGAATGGTGCAATACACCAAAGGCTCCCTATGTAGCTTCCTGGGAGACCTCTAGAATATAAAGTTTGGCCTTCTTTGGATTTGAGATGGATCCTCAGTGATTCATGTCAGCCACCAAGAAATTAATATTATACATTAATTCTTGTGAGCAGCAAAATTAATATATATTTTTCAATTGTTTTTGCCATGTCACACACACTACAGGCAAATAGCTGTTGCTGCAGGCTGCAGTGTCACCCAGTTGTTGCAGATGAATATGCATCACCATACTTTTTCAGCAGAAGCAACAGTTACTGCATACACAACAACAGCTCCCTCCACAGGAGGTCAAGCCCCTGTTCACCTCACCTCAGTAAGGTATCACACCAAACTATACTTAATGTTAATTGAATCCAAAAGAAAGAGAGAAAGGCAGCTTAGTAGTACAGATAGTTCCATCATTACTTTGATCATAGGAGAATGGTGTACAATGAAGCAAAAGAGTTATATGAAATGGAAGCATAATTGCGCTTGTGTAGCCTCATTGAAGGACTGAGTGCAATCTTGATATGTATATTAACAAAGATATAATACACTTCCAGTTGGTTGGGGTGCTAATCAGCATTGTGTCTTGTATTGTTGACAAGATGAGTTTTCTTCTACAGTGCAGTCTGAGAACAAGACTCACACAGGGCTTCTTGAAGGATCAAAGCAGCATGTTCAACTTTGATGTTTCAGTTTCACTAGCCCACATATATTGACTATGTGAGCCCTCAAAACATCCAAGAAAACAAGAATAAATAATTTATTTACTCACTCCTTGTTGGCTCGCCTCTCTTTCTTGTGGAGTGGATGGTACCTGCCTATTCTTGGTGTAGCTCTGAGATTCTGTACATGAATGCTGTTGATATACTGGTATTCATAAGAATATTCCACATATAGTCCCAACTCCTTCTACCTCATGTTTTGTGGTGTTTCAAGGGATGTGTTCACAAAGACAAACATACTGATTGTATTCAGACATATGCATGGATGTTTTAAAAAAGAAGGGGTATGCTGAAGATCAATTTTTTTTAGTTGGTGTAAACTGCTGAAATGCTTTGAGGATTGTCTGCTTCTATGAAATATGCATCACAAATAGAAAAAATGTTTTGTGCTTCACTCTGCATCTCATGATAGTAACACATCATGAACCATAGGGTGTTTCAATAATATATGGATCTCAATTTTGATAATTTTCAAATGCACATAAAAATTTGTGATCTACCCCGTCTAACACCATTGCTTTGGACATCTGTAAGATCTACACAATACACAATACCACTGAATTCCACATCATTGAATAATTATATTTATTCTGCATAATTTTTTAAAAGAACTATCAGCTAGTTCCTTGAAAGTGGTTTCTGAAATACTACCACCACCTCTGACCAGTAGCCAATTGGCTCAAGTGCTTGCCAACTGCTCTTAGCAATGCTGTTTTTATCTTCCATTATGTTCAGCTCATTCTCAAATGTCACCTCTGTCTTCTTAACTTGTATATCAAGTGAGTTGATCTTAAAGATTTATGTACTACCTTAAGCCATCTTTAATTGCGCACAAGGGGACCAGAGTTTGAATTGTGTAGCAATACACCTGGTAGCAGGAAGTAATTTCTGTTTTCATTAAATCTCAGCACAGTGATAGTACTTGGCATATCCATTGAATCTCCCCAGTTTCATACACATAGCTGACAATATTGCTGGTGTTTTGGGAGCTGGGGATAGTTGGCATAGTTGCATGTAAGAATGAGAAGAGTAAGTGATACTGTTGAGAATTGTGATCATAACTTCTCTGCAATATCTTTGAGGCTGACAGGATGGATGTGACCAAGGAGTACATATGTAGCAAAGAAGATGCAACAAAACCAAGTGTTAATCACAACAAGAAGAGATTAAAGGTCCAAATGATCTCCAAAATGTCCTGGATAGCCACAGTTAACAACCCTATTGTGTTTCAATATCACTACTGCCAGTGAGCCTATAGACTTGGTTGACTTCATCCTAGTTACTCTGGGTTGCCTTCAGCCTAGTTCAGGTTGGTTGAGATGAACTGATTCTATGCTAAATCAGTTCCTTTCACTAATGTGAGCAGGGTGAAATGCAACCTGTATTAACTAGGATACACTCACCTAAGTTTGTCTTGCTGGCAGTCATGACTCCTATCTGCTGAACAGGATCAGTTTTTGTTGAGGCCTGGAAGTGGGGGTTGTTAAGCCCAATTCCGAATACTAATAAGATGAAACGGAAAAACTCCCCCAAGGGGAATATATTTCGATAGAGAGGCTCTTTTATAGACAAGGCTAAGTACATAGTTGGGTTGGTGAGAAACCCAAACCCATAATCCAGCCTCGGAGCATGAGAAAAAATAAAAAATAAGAAATCTGTCTTAACACTCCCCCCCTCACCAACCCCAAAAGTGAAAAAGGAAGAAGGAAAGTGCCTGAACAGATAATAATGAAGGAACAAGAAAAGATATATGGGAATGATATCCAGTTGAGTACCAGCAAAGCTGCCAGAGACGAGGAAGTGGCCACTGGATTGAGGTCGGTTAAGTTGTTGAACCATTGTGCTGGAGGAGAGGGGACATCCAAGAGTGACAAGGGTTGACTGAAGCATTTGAGAGGATTGAGTGAAAAAAATTGGTGGTCGGAGTCGGGTGAAAATTCTGGCCAAGCAAATTTTCGGTCGATCCACAGGTGCAGCGGAGCGAATGCTGGTGGAGAAGTTGAAGGCAGCTGAGAGTGTCGGATGAGGACTGAGCCGCTTATTGATAAAAAAAAAATGATGATGGCTGAGGATGCCCGGAATCGATTTACAAGGTTGGTGGCCGGGATCGGATGAAGATTCAGGCCAACCAGTATCAAACCGTGGTGAAGTGGATCCGATGTCGCAAAGTTGGAGTGGATTTTGCTGTGTCGAAGGATGTCATATGAAGACTAGTCGATAGCAGTGAATAACCAATGCTCCAAAGCGAGGTCCGGTGAGGACAGGATACCAAAGAAAGCCATAAAACTAAGATTGATGCTCCTAAGCAGGGTCTTGTGAGGACCGAGGTCGTGTGAGGACAAGGAGAGTACGCCTGATGTTCCGAGAAAAGGTCTGATGAGGACAGTAGATATCGGACACCAAGAGTTAGAAATTAAAGAAGAAAATCCACTGGGAGATTGTGGAGGGGAGAGAATGGCGAGACTAGAACAGGCCGCTGGTGACAGCGCAGGCTCATAACCTGTTAAGCCCAATTCCAAATACTAATAAGATGAAACGGAAAAACTCCCCCAAGGGGAATATATTTCGATAGAGAGGCTCTTTTATAGACAAGGCTAAGTACATAGTTGGGTTGGTGAGAAACCCAAACCCATAATCCAGCCTCGGAGCATGAGAAAAAATAAAAAATAAGAAATCTGTCTTAACAGGGGTGTGCACACCTCCTTCATCACACACACACACCAAAAAAAAAACCATTGAAATTGGCAATCATAGGTCACATAATTTAGCAATGATCACATGGGTCTAGTGGGAAAAAATCTGAAAGCTCCAAAACTCCAACCTCGGAAATATATGCACATGATATGTAAATATTTATATCACCATGGAAATTTTCTCAAGGGCTCGCCCAACATCCAGTCAGAGTCCAGAACTTCATGAGCGATACAACCCCACACTTGAACACAAAAAACAGCCCCTTGGTCTACACTCGTCTGTCGGCTTCCTTCTGCTTCCTTCATTCACGCTGAAAAAACTTGAATGAATTACTCTGAAAGGCTCAAGTTTTTCCCACAAACCGACCGGCATGCATGCATGCACATGAACCATTCAGCCCTTGACGCATAATAATTCGTAGCATTTGAGTGTCGTTCAAGCGGAGATTCACAAGACATCATCGCAAAACAATTCACAAAAAAAGACGGACCAAAAAGATCTGCGATCCCTCAATCCACAAAAAAAAAAAACGAACGAACAAGACCAAAGGAAAAGTGGCCAAGAGAAAGACTACAGGGAAGGAGCATCTCAAGAAGGATCGCTCGCAACCAAGAATTCGTCCAAGCGATTCCAGACCGAGTTGGCCGGGAGTTGGCCCTGATTCTTAAGCTGGACCAGTTCGGGGGGTAGTTGTGAGAGATACGCTCTCAGCGCGACGGATAACGAGTTGCGCGACTCCATGGTGATCGAGTCGTTCATGATGGCCGAAAGTAGGGCTTGGATCACTTGCTCGATCCTTGTCACCGAGTTCTTCGTCGGATCTACCAATTCATGTCCTCTGGAATAATTCATCCCCCCCACAGATCCTTTGATTAATACCCTATATAGTCTACACAAGCTTATCCAGGAGGGGGCTCCATCTACTCACCGAGCTATCAGCTCCAGTAATAAGCCGTAACTCGGCTCTACTTCTTCCACATCGACCTCGATCGGTAAAGCGTCGATCCACTGAGGTAAAATCTTATCCACATCGATCACCAGTCCTTCAGGATTCCTGATGATCTTAGCCACTAACAAAAAAAAACATATTTTTTCTCTTCAGTTTAAGAATAAGATGACAAACTGCAGTGAATTTTTGTCAAAGTTTCTTACAGGCTGAAACACAATTCTCTCGGGCAAGTTGAGTGGCCTCAAAACGCGAGCCGGTGCGAGATCCGATGGGACGCGAGCCGACATGCAAGCCGGAGACCAACAGGTCCATTGAAGCTAAAGCCCACACAATCAGTCACAATCAATATCCCACAAAAATAAATCAGGAGGATAGCAAGACTTACTTTTGATTAATTCCACGTAGACTGGCTTGGGACTTTCCCCATTTTTCTCCGCACATAGACCCACAATGAAAGGCGCGAGACCCCTGACACATTCATCTACACAGATAACAAGGAGTAAAAATTAATTTGAGAGAGTGAGAGAGAGAGAAAGAGAGGTGGGACATGAAGAAAAGAAATCCATAGCTAACCAGGGTCATTGAATCCCAGCAAGATATTCTGGCCAACTTTTTCGATCAACTCGGGGCCGGCAGGAGAGAAAGAGAAAAACTTGACAAAGGCGCCGACCAGACGGAAGCCGAGTCGTTTCAGGCCGATCGAGATGGCCGAAGGTTTAGGATCTTGGATGCGGGTCCAGTTGACGACCCGTTCATTAAGATGGTTCCACATCCACTCGGGATGGATCCCCACCGAGATCCTCAAGACACGCGAGATCCCCGTAAAGAGCCGTCTGAGTCCTTCCCCGTATCCTTCATCTTCCTGATCATCATCCTCTCCTGTCCCTTCCGCTATCACCTGTCGAATCCGCTCACAACATCTTTCAGCCATTTGTCTCACTTCTTCCTCCGCTGGGGCTTGATGTCCCACACACTCCGCCCAAGCCATCAATAAGCTATCGGCTAGATTACTTGAATCTAATGGCTCCACACTGAATGCAAGCGTGATGGAATTGCAAAAGCTGGTCGATACCCCTTCAACCTGTGGGGCCGACATGCCAGATGCTTTGGCGCCTATGGATGTCGATAGAACAAGTTTTTTTGATAAGATTCTTTTGTCTGGTTACCATGAAATTGTTTTGACAGCAGTCACTTACTTTGAACTAATAATGGCAGTAAAGTCATCACAGACTCTCGAACGTCATCGCTGAAACTGTTTGTGTATATAAATTTCGAATCGTCAACATAAACCACTGAAAGTACTCCACATGAGCAAGAGAGAGAGAGAGAAAGAATCAGACGCAACTAGAACTTCAACAAGGGAATAACGGCAGCGACGATTTGGTCGCAATGAGGAATCAACCAAGCGCCGATGTTGTTGGCCAAAAGAATGAGGGTCTTGATGGATAGTTCTTTGTCGGCTAATTCCGTAGATTTAATTCCATAAGTTTGTTCTCCAATGACCACACTAAAACCATGGAGGAGACATTATTTACCCAACAGGAAGTAAGGACGATGTCAATGTTATTCACGGCACTTGCAGTGTTATTCACGGCACTTGCAGCAGTTGTAGTAGCACCAAATTGAAATAAAGAAAAAAACTTACGACTCCCAATGCCGATCATCAAACTCATGACAATCATCAAATAGAGCGGAGACTGAGATGTCGGGCTGCGATTGACAAACTTTGACCAAGCGGTCAATGATGATCGCCAAAAAGCCCTCATTGACAAATCGTTCAGCGTTCATCCCGCCAGAGAGTCCAGCGAGTGAACTCAAAATCCTCATTTGTCCTTGAGGTCGTAGTTCTACAAAAAAAAAGAGACATTTTTAAGTCAACTCCGATAAAAAAATGATCGAGTTTTTTAGATGGTTTGAAGATGAATGAAGCTGCTTACCTAAAGCGTTCATCATTTGTTTAGCCCACCAATCAGCATCAGCATTGAACCTTTGTTCGCCGGTAGTCATGGCTATCTGAGCAGCAAAAAGGTCAACAAGCCGATTCTCGACACTACCAATGATGGAGGAACCACGTACCCAATCGACTGATAGCCTCAAAGATTTTCAACTCCGTCTCGTCAATCTCTTCCTCATCTACTCCACTCCCGTCACTTCTGGCGGCCGTCCGAGCAAGCTCGACCTCCTCCACGAGTTTACGTAGAGTCGAAATAGAGGTATCATAGAATGCCTAACATCAAATCATAAGAAATCAGATCTCGGAAGTCTGATGTATGTAGAGTGACAAAAAAGTACCGGGAGTAAGTAAGACTGACCAGTGCACCCTGCTGGCTCATGGAAGCGAAGAGTCTTCCAATGGCATTTAACGCATCCAGACGGATTTTATTGGAGAGCGATCGACGATCGGTATAATTCGACTCGCACAAGGAGAAAAGCCGGACTAAGATGGGACCGATCATTTCGTCTGCAATCTCCACCTTACGAAAGCCATCATCCCATAGTACGTTGATGAGTGCCTTGGCTGAGAATGCTTGTAGACGCG
>SMGU01010974.1:0-14099 GCA_004348175.1 Puccinia novopanici
CATAAGTTTTTTGGCTATTTTTTTACATTCTTTAATAATTTTTTAAGGGAAAAAGAGAATTGCTATGGAAAGTCTTGAGACTAGGGAAGAGTGATTATAAATGAAAATTTTTAAACAACAGATTTTTTTAATTTCCATTTTTATTTTTGTTGAGAGTGAAAAATTGACATCTATTTGGCCCTCCTTTGGCATAAATTACAGCTAAAATCCTGTTGAGATGGATTTCAGAATTTTCAGTAGGCTTCACTGAAATTTCACACAAAAGAAATAAATAAATAAAATGTGAAAAAACTTTTGCACAAAAGAAATAAATAAATAAAATGTGAAAAAAACTTTTGGCTAGGCACTGTACATCAGGATGGACACACATATCACATCCCAATTGGCTGTATTCTGGTGGCAAAATCCCCTTCCTTCCAATTATGAGCTGACTTGGATTTGGAAGCCTTTCTGTTCACTTAATCTTGTCACATTTTACAAAGTAAATTTGAATATACACTGGGCCTAACTTGCAGCCCTACAGCAGGGTGGACATACCTGTCAAAAAACAATTTTTTGGATGCTTGTAGTTAAATAAAAATTTTATCATTAAAAGCTGACTGGGAATTGGGAATATTGGGGAGGGCTTACTACTGTCACAGATCGTCTCCTTAGGAATTTTACATGCAAATTAATACTAGAAATAATTTGAAGCCTTTTGGCCAGCCTTCCTGCCTCTAAGGATGATGAGTTTTGTTTCAGATGCTTGAACATACTCCCAATGTTTTTCAATATCCAATTATTTTTCTATTTTATTCTTAACATCTGGTAAACAACAGAGTTTGAGAATAGCTTCTATATTCTATCTATAAAATTTGACTTGATATAAGCAGACATAAGATTCTAAGAATAACAATATGGGAGTGGAAGTGAAGTGAGTGTGACAGTAGAGTAAAAGTTAAAGATGGAGTGTTACACACTAAATTTGTATGTTGAGGTATATCTGGCACAAACTATCCAGCTGACAGGTCTTTTTAAACCCAGATTAAACAGGATGAACCACCTTCCCAAAAGTGAGGGGATTGAATTTCAGGTGACATTCAGTAACATCCATTGAAACTCCCAAATTACTTAAGTGATAATTCAAAATTATAACAATGACCCCTTTTTCCTTATCAGGGAGTCATATCTATTTATCCTGAGTGTATGGCTTGAGTTTCTCATGGATTTATCTTCATTTCACCTGGCTTTTATACCCCTCATTTTTGGCATGGTGAACTGAATCAAGTCAATTTTTCTGGCATTACTATAAACACTTTTAGAAGGAGTGCATTATAAGAAGTGTTTTTTCAACTGAAAGAATTTGTCAGATACCATGATGCCAAGGGCTTGCAACTTCTATCTACACATGCTGAAAAAGAAAGATAAAAAGATAATGAATATTTTTTAGGGTTTTTTGGAGGCTTTTATGGATGTTTTGGTGAGTTTGAATATTTTGAATCAAAAAAGAAATTCAATAAATGGAACAAAAATGGGCCACACAGATGGAATGAATATTACATAGGGGCCCACTAAGCAGGGTTTTTAAGGGTTCCCTCTAGATTTATCAGGACCTGATATGAGGCAGGGGTATGAGGGTAACCTGCCTTTATGGGCCTGCTAAGCAGGGGTGTTTAAAGCCTGGGGGTGGTAAATGGACAAGGATTTCAAGGGAGTTTCTCACTACAACTGCTCTTGTGGAAGGAAAATCCTTAAATCAAGGCTCAGGAAGGTTATATGGGCTTAATTTGGATTCAATAAGAATGAAGAGGGACTTGGGAAACTGGATGGACTTATAAAACTAATCACTAGTAATGTTCTGGTGGTTGATGAATAAATCTGTATGCTGGTGTCTGAAATCTCTGGGGGTGAATGCAGGGTAATGTAGGCTTCTTATAGGCCAGTTCTGGTGTCCTGATCCTAAATCAGAGTCTTGGAGAGAAGTGGGAAGATATCATGTTATGATCTTTGGGATGTGGCATCTGTAACAGATCTGGCTCACAGCTGTGGATCATTTTTAGAGGATCTACTGAAATTTATATTTCAGCTCTTCCCCAGCTTTTCTTTAAATATTCTTGGGCTAATAGATCTTCTATTAGATTTAATTTTCTATGGGAATGATGTAACATTCCCATGGGATAAATTGTCTTATAGTTTTTATATTTTTAGTTTATATTATTTAATTATTTATTTACACACCTGTGAATATGTGGTTATTGAGTAAGAAAATATTCTTAAACCTTGTGAATTACTCCATAGGGGCCTGTGAAAGCTTTGTATAATTCTCTGTGAAAGTTTTAGACATATATTCAGATTTCAAGCTAAGTGACTACTTCTGCTATGATATAATAGTAGAAGAAGTTGGTTTTAGTTCTAGGGTTCAGTGGGTGACATATAGGTTAATTTAGGATTTGAATCCATTGGAATTTTAATATTTGATGATACTTTATTCCTTTTATTAATAAATTTATGGTATTTTGATACCATGTTGGCTTGTCTCTGAATAGTAGCAAGCTGACATAATTTAACAAGGTATACCAAAAAGGCCCCTTTATACTTTTTTGCAGAACTGCATGCAGCTGAATGATGGTTCTGTACATGAGGGATGGTTCTGTACATGAGGGATGGTTCTGTACATGAGGGATGGTTTTGTACATGAGGGATGGTTTTGTACATGAGGGATGGTTATTTATGTTTATCAGATGGTTTTCTTGCCACCAGGAAATTAGGTGGTTGTCTCCTATCAGTGCAGATGATGAAAGTAACATGGCTGGAACATTCCCGGAATGCCTTATCAACTCAATGAGAGCTGAGACCCTTCCATGGTACCATAGGAACATGGATGCAGCCCAGAAAGCAAGTGGAAACCACATGTCGAGTTTAACAATCCAAGCCTAAAATGGAGTGAATTTTTGCGCTTAAAAACAACCTTGCATGATGTTCAATTCATCATTCCAATATCAAACAACCAGACTTGGTAAAATGTTCAACTACAGGCCAGCAACAACCACACCTTAATGCTGCTGCAGCTTTCCTCCTCTCTTCAAGAACTACAATCAACAAAATCAAGCCAATTCTGTGTCCTACTGTCACTATAAAGAGCTAGGCTCACAGGCACTTGGTTGCAGAATAAATATCAGCCAATCAGGAACATACTTTTGTGGTCTTTTATTGCAGCTCAAATTGTCCTCATCAAGCCATTACCCTCATAGTGAATTTCTCTGCAAACTTCACAGCGCCAAGTCAATTTCTCCTGATGAAATGGGATCAGATGACTAATGGATTTGGTCCACCTCACTCATCTCACTAAGGGATTCACCTCCTCACATGATTCCCCCAAAAGGCAGCCAAATTACTCAGTACAAAATTAAAAATTAGAAAGGTTTTCATGCCAGCAACATTGGAAAAATTTACGAGGTTGGGGCACAAACTAGGGTGTTTTCTCATCATCATGACTGATATACTGCCATAAGCACAAAATCGTAACTTGGTGGCGGAGAGTTCCTGGCAAGCACTCAAACAACTCGAGTCTTACGGATGGTGATGCAGCTGCAAGCCACTGTTTTGCTTTTGAATTTAAGGAATGAAGCACTGATATATATAAATATAGCATAAGAATTGATCACTCTTTCTTGTCCTTGCCATCTGCGGCGAAAATTCGACTTGTGGCGAGATGTCCAGCAGAGATAGGGCTGACTTTGCGACGGACTCGTAGCTCGCTCAGGGCCGACCGACCGCACAAGATCAGCGGGAAGCTCATCAGGAAGGCAAGAGGGAGGAATTGGTAAAGCCTCAGCTTCGCCCAGTACGTCATGATTAGGGCTTCTTGAGAGACCATGGTCAGGATGAATAGTAGGTTCGATAGTTTTGGGGCCCCAAACAGTTTGAATCCTCCCGTTGAGTGTTGTGAAATTTTCGACCACTATGAATGTCAGTCAATCCAAAATAGAGTTATTTTCTGAGCTTATAACGAAACTCTCGTTTTGCAGGTTTTAAACTGATTGACTTACGGCTGTCAACAAAAAGATCCAAGGGGAAACGACAATGATGACAAAGGCTAGACTGAAGACGGGGTTGTCCTTTTTACGTGGGGGTTGGAAAGTCCAGCTGAGTTCGGGTTGGATGTAGTATTTCTCAAGTTCCAATGTAGATGGTGCTAACATAATGGGATGAATATGTGAAGAACTGGCACGAAGGGGATTTGTACAGGATCAAGTAATGAAGAGGGATACACGTACGTTTACCGTCTTTCGTGTCCCAGTACGGGTATTCCAGTAGGAACTTCTTGGGGATTTTCAGGGTGGCTAGCTTGAGCTGCAACGGGGCGCGCTCAGCCGAGATGTCGCCAATAATGAGTTCCAACCGGACGTCTCCTGTGCGCGAAAGACTCAAGAAATCGGTTGGTGCACGGGAAAGATCCTGAAGAAAATTGCGTGCGAACGATCATGAAATTTTATTTTATTTTTCGGTGTTTTACTTGTAACCAGAATGGCCTGGACCTGGATGGCGGGGTGGTGATACTGACCAGCTCCCATTTCGCTTTTCCTTTACTTCTGGTTTTTACCGCAGCCGCCCAATGAAGTCTTGTGTCGACGCCAGTCGCGAGTAAGGTGACTTGATGGGGGGAGAATAACGAGCCAGCTGTATCTTTGGACGTTTTTTCTAAAATCTCAAACGTTACTTTCAAGGTGCTTTCGTCTCGGAGTTCGAATTCAGGCGCCGAAGAGGACGGCGTCTTGCTTGAGAAACTATTGAAATTGGGACAGTTGGTGATGGGCGAGCAATTCTATGGTTATTTGAATGACCTCTTGGGAAATTGAAATCAAGAATGGACTCACTCTAAACTCTTTGCTGTGATTCCACTGGGATCCAAGACGACGAGCTGACCCTTCTGGACTAGAAGCTCTGCCGATCCGATGGGAAGCCAGTTGGCGAGGAGGGCCAGAGTGAGAAGGATAGTTTTCCCGAGCAGTTTCGTCATCGTCATTGGTTTCTCGGTGAGTGTTCGCAGTCGATCGGCCGCTGAACTGGTGGTGAGACCGTTTACGCCAGTGCGCCGCCGCACAGCCCACGCGCGCACAGCCGCACCCGAGTTACCAAGAATTAGTATGAACCCCTCCCAGCACAAATCAGCAGCCCCGTGGAGTCGAGTCTATCAAATCATTCTACATAGCAGGCTGAAAGTAGGGGAAAAGCTTTTCAGTCTGAGCCTTTGATATTAAAAACCTCCAAGCTTCAAGAAGAAGTAGCAACTATAGAATGCAGCTATTAGGCTGGTACTGCCCTTGTTTTTGGTACCATAGAGAAAGAAAGTGTCCCTGGCTTGAGGCACCTCAGGGAGCCTTCTTTTTCCATTTTCTAATAATTGGTATACAAATCAGTCAATGCAGGTACCAGTGTTCAAAGGCTTGTGCCAACACATATGTCCAGGTTCCCAGGAGTCATTAACTTGGTGCACTATCTTGGATTTTTTCTTTCATGAAAAAATAAATAAATAAATAAAAGACTCAATCTTATTTGGAATGAGAAGGGCATTCTAAGAACCCCCTATCTCACATGCATCTGTACATCTCTACTTCAACCATGGAAAACACACATATGCATTTTTTCCCTCAACATTTTTTCATGCCCTAGATCTAGATCTCTTCTTTCTCTGTCGGAAAATTTCCTTCCAATTTGTAATTAAAAGGTTTGTATATATTAGAGATGCTGGAAGACAGGAATTCCTCCAATACCAAGGTTGGAATTTTCCTTTATTTATGGCTTGCTCTTGCCATTGGTCATGCTTTCAATTATTCTGAATTCATTTGTAAACCTCAATATAGCATCAATTCAAACTCCTATACCACTGGGGCATTTTTATTCCAGAATCCCACCACAACTGTAGCATTCAAAGACTATGAGTTGAACACCAGCTCCCACTAGAATTATTCCTTCATTATTGCAGGAGGGGTTTTAATGAGATTAAACTTTGATGTTTAAATAATTCTACTTTCTTTGTGTATGCTTTCAACCTCTAGTAGCATATTCAAACTCCTCAAGCTCAAGTTGATGTTTTGATTTTTTTTTTTTGGAATTTGTGGTGAATTGCCAAAAATTGATTGATGGTGTTAGTTAATGTGTAATTTTATATATAAACCTATTCAGTAGGGGGGTTTATTTACTGCCAATTTTATAAGAATTCAGCTGATTTTGTACTGCATCAGGAAAGTTTAGACAAGGTTTATGCATGGTGGGATGATTAGCTTTGTATGTAACTCTGGTGATTTGATTTATGCTGACCAATAAAATTTATACCATCAGCAAGAATGTGTTTAAAATCAGCAATGAAAATCAGCTGAAAATGAACCCCCCCTAGTATGGGTTGAGTCATACTGGTTTAATTAAATTACAAGGCACCTTCAATTTATGCTAAATCACTTTATTTGAATCAACATGAGATTAGTTGTATATCACCTTGACAAACTTGCATGAGCTCAACCAACTAAAGTTACTTGGCAGTTTGAGTGTGAGCCTGTGTCTCTAGGGTGACAACAGGACACAAAAATGGGTGTGTATTGAGTTTATTTCTTGGAGAAAGCAACTACAATAAACTGACAGAAAAAATAGAAATGGTTTTTTTTTTATTGTTTTCTTTTTATAACTCTACTGTCTTATCTATAGCTGGCTGTTGGCTGAGAGCAGGAGTAGCAGAGAGAACTCAATGCCTCCTCTGGATGACTCAACAGAGGGTCACTGGTAAGATATTAATCTATACCAGGTCCAGATTTTTTAGGGGGTAGACCCAAGGCTCTTTAAGTGGAAACCTATGTGGTTTGTTTATTGATAAAAACCACAGAACAACAAGGAGAAGAAAGAAAGGGAGGAAGAAACAGATAAGCAGCAGGGGGTGGTTCAGAACCACCCAATGAGGAGAGAGTGAAACAGAAAGAGAAAGATTAACAGGAGAGATGACTTACTGATAAGTGATGATGACACAGGACCCCGCATAGTCCCTGCCAAGCACCCTTGTGTAAATTCGATGAGATCAGGACTTTAGATACATCCACGAATCTGGTTTTTTGGATCAACCAATGGTTTTGCTACATGCAACATGAGTCCGATTTCTTCATTTTTTCCTCAAAATTAATTTTAGATACGTTCCATATGAGGAACATATTATGTACAGAAAAAAAAAAAAAACTGAGCAAGCAAGTGATATTGATCTAGCAGTCATTTTAATGAAGATTGAATTTTTTTATGTTATCCTCAACAGTCTTGATAAAGCCAGGATTTGACATGGCCAACAAAATTGTGCGCAAAGCTCACTTCCCTCTTTGTAGCTGCCTACCGGTCCGGTTCCAGTATTCTCAGACTATGTGTTATGTGGCCCACGGTGATCTGACAGCTACATGAACACAAGTAACATTTTTTTTCTTGTTCTCAACTGTCCAAATAATATTCGTGGTACACAAGTATGTTTTTTTAAAAAAAAGCTCAATCCGCTACGTATCCGGCAAATTTCATAAGTAACATTTAAGGAAAAAAACTCGTTTTGCTACGTGCCACACAAGGCTGCATAACTGGGGCTATCCGGGGTCCTGATGACACTGGGAGCAGTGGGAAAATGACTTAGCAGTGAGGGACCTCTGGATTCCTGGTGAGTGATCTGTTCTGGTTCTGGTTGATGTCTGGCCTGAGGTTGAAAATTTTCACTGAGCTCTGATTATCCACCGGTGGGATTTAGAGTTAAATTGAATATATTCAATTTGAGCTAGAAAATCATTTTATTTTCAACCATGATTATTTCAGGCATTCATCACAACTATATTACACCTCATGCATTGTACATGGGTAGAAAAATGAGGAGAATATGATGAAGGAGTGTATTCAATCATATGAAATATATTTAATGATAAAAAACTCTTATCCAAGAAAAACTGATGAAGAAATATATTTATTTATTTACAATTGAAGCCTTTTGGACAGACTTGCTGTCTCTAAGGCTGACATTGAGGCTCATTGGCACACATAAATTCAACTTTTCAAAGCATTTTTGCTGTAAAGTTCTGGCTCCCAAGAAAATAAATGGCAAAATATACCATAAAACTTCTCTAGCAGTAAGCAATGCCTGGGTAAAATAAGAAGAACTGAAGTACCACAATACCTTTCCAGGCTTTCTTTGGTGGAAAATAAAGTGCATTAACATGTCCACTTAATGCATATAGCGGGAGAGTGCTGTAGCCAGCAGATTATTCTGAAGATTATTGATGGATACAGTATACCACATTACTATAGCATATGGGGAATCTACTAGGATATGGAAAAATACAAGAATAACATGCACTCTTGGTGGAAATTGATGTGAAAGATGAACTAGGCCCCTTGATACTTTTGCATGAAAACTGCAGCATCTATCCAGGTCTTTCTAGTGTGCTAGCATGTGGATTTGAGAGACCATGTAAGGATTGCAGAAATTTCTGAACAGCAGAGCAGAGTCAAATGAGAAGTGTTAGAGGATAAATATGAAATAGTGGAGGAGGGCAAGTCTCAAATGATAAGTGATCTCAGGGTTTCTTTTTATTGTTTTATACTGTGAACATGTGGTCCTCTATTACATATCCATCTTCCAGGGCACCACCTCACTAGTCAATCATACCTGCGCTAGTGACACTGTCCAATCAAAACATCATGGCATGGGAAGTGGGTACAATTCCTGCCTGCAGGATTAAGGAAGCCTTGGCAACATGGAATGATGCCTTCTTGCTGGGAGTAGGCCTCCTTGGAGCCTATAATGGTGTGTATGGCCAGCCACTTTACTCAAAAAAGATCTCCAGAAGGCTGCACTAACCAATTTCTTGTTGAAACCTTCCTTCAGAAGTTTTGCAAAGTCTCTCCAGTTGCACACCTGGATGAGGCTTGAAATTCTCACTATCCCCCTCAAAGAAAATGGAAATAATACTGACAAGGCAAGGTGAGGAACACTTCCTTTTTTTAAAGAAAAAGAGAGTCATCTCCAGTCAAATATGAATTGGAGAAACATCTAACAACCGGAGAAAGTAGATTGAACTGGAATGTGGGCAAGCCTTAAAAGGACCAGTCTGAGCTGGCAAGTGATTCCACTAGTACTAAAGCTAGCAGATGACACAGCGCCGGTTTGGAAATTGACAGAAATGACACTGTAGTGCCGAACATGACCATGACCCCATTGCTCACGAAGAGTATGAAACCACCCTCCAAAAAACACCACACATTTTACTAATCATAAAAAGAAATGAAAAGAAATGACAAAACAAAAAACGAGCAAGAGTGACTTGATGCGTTGAGTTGGAAATTGAATCTAGTGATCAATTGTTTATTTTTAATAACCTCTGAACATCTAAAGGAGAGAGCGTGGTAGATTGAAGCAAATATAGATGAGTCTTAGGGAGGACAACAACACGAGATGGTCAAAAGGCATCCCCCAGATCATCGTCATCACCATCATTGTCATCACCGGTTAAGATTTCCGAGGCTAACTCTCGTTCTCTTTCTCGCGCTGCTTCGGCCGAGGCGAGTTCTTTCGAATGTTGGTTAAGTGGGAACCTCATCGCTTCCAAACTTTCGTTGTGCAACTTCAAACAGAACGCTGGAAAAAGTCACGCGACAATGACGTCAACGGTCGTCGAGCAATCGAACAGGTATCAGTCAAGACAATACTCACAAATTCGCTGGTGGAAAGCTTCTTGAGGTTCACTGGTGGAATAAATATCATTCACTTCTTTGCTGACCATCCATCCACCCGATCGGTCCAGCCTAGCCTCAATGACCCCATCCCTGATTGCTTTGGCAACCACATATTCTGCGTCTTCTTCACTGTCTAGTTTCAACTTCAGACTAACATCTTTCAACTTAATTCTCGAGTAAGCCAATGAAATCGTTCGCAACGCGGTCTTGATTACGTTGTGTCGCAGTCTCAAGATTAAAGTGTATGTCGCGTCGGTCAAAAACCGGCTGGAATGATTACTCAACGCCTGCTCGAATCTGGTGATGTCGCCGACTCGTACAGCTGCGAAAACAACCATGAGTCAATGAGTAACAATTATTTCTGCTAGACTTGGGTCAAAAATGCTAGAATTTCGCACCTTGTACGATTTCGAAATATGGTTGAAGACATTTTTTTAACACTGGACCTCTAAATAAAGCACGATCGGGTATGTCGCCCATCAGCAGTTCAACGACGACAAATAATTTGTGGGTAGTTTGCCAAAAGCCAGGGGCGATCTGAGCTGGTGGAGCTCTTCGGATGGCTTGTTGAAGATGAGTATGAGCTTCTGTATAATTCAACTGGATAGTTCTAATTCGACCTAGATAGAAAGAAGCGTGGCACGGAATTATTATTAGACAGTTGGGATAACGATGGTGTCGGCATTGTATATCGTTCAGAATAGTAGGACGCATGGTATGTACCTAGATAATACAGCCAACGAGCCACTTGTCCAGTAGGTACCATCCCACCAGCACCGACACTTGCTTCGGTCTTTCCAAAGTCGGGGAACTCGGTCTTACTGACCAATCGATCGGCTTGTTCCCATAACTCGTGTGCCAATAAGTTGCGAACAATTAGGTTCAAAAGCGTGGCCTCACTATCCTCATCGCGTCTCAAGCGAGCGGTACGATGGGCAGACATCATACTGGATCTGAGGTTCGCCCAAATATTGGGATGACTGCCATCCTGCTGGAGTAACTCGGCAAATCGGGCATGGTAGAACCAAATCTTGGCGGCCAAAGGATCGAGTGATCGGCGGTTATGGTGCGGCAAGAAATCAGTGACTAAGCGATGGGACAAGTCGAATCCCGATCGGTTCGGTGCGCCACGTGATATCAAGAAAATCAAGACCAATAATGATAAATAGGTTTCATGCTCGGCTTGCGAAGCAGGGTCGGGAAGAGGAGGAGAGTCTTTCGAAGGTTTGGCAGTTCCGTTCGGGGCAGTTGATGACTTTGCGTTAGCAGTAGTGGATGAAACAGGGTCAATTTGCATCTCATTCGACTCCACTTGGGCGACAGATTGAAGGTGAGGTAGCAACAAAGGTTTGATTTTCGAGGCTGATCAAAACGACAAAATAGTTTCGTTTACATCAAAACTAACGTCTGCTGATAAACGAGATTACGGAGGGAATATGGGTAGCCTACTAGAAGGTAATCCCACATCGATTATGAGCTTCAGAGCAGCTTCCGCTTGATTAGAATCGGTTGCCTGGAATTTCTTTTTTGTTGCTGTCAAACACCGCAGAACTCTATAGGTAAATCTCGGTTCAGATAACTCGACGGCTTTGGATAACAATCCAAGGTGAGTACGCAGATCTGTGAAAGCCATAAATGATTAGTGGACCATCAAAAAAAACGATTCAACAGATAATGTACACCACCCACTCGATTCAAATGACCTGGTCTGGTTCTCCTCTCGATTTTGGTCTTCCTTTGATACTTGGGACATCTTGTGCCGACAGTGAACTGCTGCTGAGGTTGACGTTCAGGCTGAGATGATGGCAGTGTGGCTCCCTTGGTTGTTGGCAAAAACCATTCGACTGGGCAAGAACCCTTCATCTGGGCTGGGCAGTAATTACGTAATCACCTGTTTACCACCGATCGGCTGACGTAATAGAGTGTAGTCGTCATCAGCCGCGCGGGGCCTTTGCGGTGCCGGGCGCAGGGGGCTAGAAGTGCTTGCAACGTCTTATAATACTCAGTTGTTCCATCCGCTTGTTAAGGACACCGGCAAGCCCCCATATAGGCGGGTGTTGAAAAAAACAGATTTTAGGCAAAATTCACGCATTAATTTTGAGGATTTTGGACCCATCAATACCCGTTTCAAGACTAGGCTAAGGCTAAAATTACCCTCAATCCAAGGAATCCCCCGGGGGAATTTAGGTTGTGATGGTTTTTTTCAGAGTTGACCGGTTTTACATACCCCAAAATGGGTGTTTGATGAGTAAACTAATGAAAAAATTTGTCAAAACATACCTTTTCCAAGAGTATGTTTTTGGCATTTTGGCCCAAATTCCATACCTTTTTCAACACCCGCCTAGTAGGGGGCTTTCCTGGGTCCTGCTTGTTACATAGAAGCAAAAATGGCTCGAAAATGGCAAAATCCGGGCAGAAAACTATTTTTTTTTTCTTTTCTTTGGAAAAAACAGGGTTTTTCCAAAAAGAAAAAAAAAAATCCAGCTCACTCAGCTCACGCACCCAGCTCACACTGGTTTTTTGCCAAAAAAAAATCCAGGTCACTCAGCTCACCCAGCTCACACACTGGACTTTTTCAGCTCACTCAGCTCTCCCTTTTTTTCAACCCAGCTCCCTCAGCTCACACCCCACTGGGAGCTGGCAGAGGTGGGCCGGCCAGCTCTGCTATTTTTGGTTAAAAACCAATGATAAATGCCGATTTATCATTCATTTGAAGCCAAAGATTTAGAGTGCCAAAACTCATTGTTTGCTAAGTTAGACTGGCTCAAGGGACTTATGGAAAAGTGTCAACTACACCAGTTCAGACTAACCACAGATTATCTTAACCTGGATCTCCCATCAGAGACAGTGGGGTCTAAATTTAGTGCCCACTCATCCTGGAATTAAGTACATTTTGTGGGCTTGAAAGTGTTAATATTACATTTAACTCCAACCAGGGTGGTTGTGCTCCTGTATTAGTGGTTTTCCATACTCAGATGGGGAATAAAATATAAGGCTCAAAATTTAGTAACCAATGCAGATTCTCCAAGGGCTTCCAACCATGGGGTTTGATGTTTGCTGGATTAGCATTTCAAGTAGCTCAAAGTTGCTTGGTAGAGTAATTCTAAAGTGTTGAATGAAGTTCTGGATTTTAATTCTCAGACAACTCTATAGGTGATGTGCTACTTCATTCCAAGCTCATTGGTTATGTGGTCAGATACTGAGCAAAGTTAAGCATGAGTGGGGGAAGAATCAAGATTTTCAACTGAAATCAAGTCATGGAAAATGGGAATAAAGGGTTACCTTTACAACCTATTGGCTGTGTTGAAACATTCAAGCAAGCAAGGTTGGAAATTTGCACTTGATATATTCAATTGAAATAAATAGCTTTCCCTTCCTTTGAAGGGCTCCACATCGAACCTACTACTTTTCTTGAGTACTAATATTTTGGAGGTATGCCAGTCCTCTAATTTACAGCAAACATCTGCAAGCAATTTCACATCCATTTATTTATTATTATTATTATTATTATTATTATTATTATTATTATTATTATTATTATTATTATTATTATTATTATTATTATTATTATTATTATTATTTTAATTGTTATTATTATTATGATGTGGCTGAAGCTACATTGATATTTTCTAGGGCTCAAATCAAATGAAAGCTGTAAACAGCTTGAATGGTAAGCATAGTGCAGCAAATTCCTCATTTCAACAACTTAATTAAATCTATAAAAATAAAGATGAGATATTTATCCCACAAAATGGTGCCAATTTTGGTTGAACACATTGCCAGAAAAACTCAATCAACATCCTTCAGTTGACATGCAAGTTGCCTTTGTGCACAAAGGCCAGTTGCATGTCAACTGCAGGCAGTTGATTGAGTTTTTCTTGCAGTGACAGTTCATGAATGTAAGTTCTCTTCAAAAACATTCTGAATTCTTGTGCAACAGGCATCCTCCCAAATAATCAGAGATTCACAGATGTTGATCCAGGAAATCTGTCAAACACTTATGAACCCCACCCATTTCTAAGTTATAAATCTCAGCTCACCCTTGAATTATCCTAATTCTCAGGTGCACAGCATACTCACTACAAACATTAAGTACATTCCCAGCATGGACAGTGGTTGAGTTACATGGGACAGTGGTTAGTCATACAGTGGTTACATGATTTTATTTGGTAAATTTCATCACATTTTGTGCACTAAATACAATATATGTGATTTTTGAAAGATGATGGTGGCCATTCATGGTTGATGAGCACAGAGGTTCAAATGTGATTCAAAATGTGACAAAAATTTACCAAAAAAAGCATGTAACTGCTGTATGACTAACCACTGTCCTGTGTCACTCAACCACTGTCCATGCTGGGAATGTACTTAATATT
>SMGU01010976.1:0-22544 GCA_004348175.1 Puccinia novopanici
TCTCCCACTCACTACTCCCCCGAAAACCGACTCAGTCCTCCCGTCATCCGCCACACTCCCGGTGGTAGTGCTGTCAAGGTGTCCCTTCCAGGAATAAACTCGATTGCGTCCCCCGCCATCCTCCTGCATCATACCGGTACGAGCACTCCCAAGTCTCTCAGTCCACCCAGTCGATCCACCTCTCAATCAGCTCAATCCTCTCTTCCAGCCTCCATGCCGCCCTACAATTGGGCCTTTGGTGCACTAGGGGATTCCTTGAGGACCGGTCCACTCTCTCCCGCGCTACTGAATGGTCCGGCTCCTGTCCGAGCCAGCAACCCTATCACCCATACTGGCCTTACCCCTTCGATGGATATTGATAGCACCAATGGTAACGGCACCATCACCCCTGGCACGCAAGCATTGATCGCCATTCTATCAGGTAATGACCAAGATGCAAGTGATATCAGGAGCCCCGCTGGTCATCCATCCTTGCCCCCGCCGGAGTAGCCTCCTCTAACAATCCTATTGATCTAGCTCACACAAGCAAGCCAACCGCACTATCAACTCAGTAGATCAAAGTGTTGCATCCACAACAACCCTAAAAGCTTCACACATCTCTGAATCACTTCATTCTGCTCACGAGAAGTTCGTTGGTTCTGCGCTTCATTCAAAAGATTCAACTTCGAAGCTACCTGCCTCAAGTTTGCAAGACCCTTCCCATTCATCGACGTCGACCAATCGCTCTTCACTCTCCCCTCAGACGCATCATCACAAGCCAAGCTCCATAGTCCCGGCCTGCTCCAGATTGGCCCCCGTTTCAGCGATCTCAGTAAATGATTCAAGCATCTCACCTCCCTCAACCTCTACTCATCTCAGAAGAGACTCTTCAAATTCTTGCAATCCATCGTCCATGGCCACATCCGTTGGTCCTTCGGCCGCAACAAGCATCCATTCTGTATCCTCTCTTGGGCTGTCACAATCCGCAATTCCATCCATCGGTCCATATTCCTGCACAACCGGAACCTCCAGGTCATCATTCCCTCAACCACTAATGCCCCTATCAATACCCCGGCTCCTCCCCTTCAATCTTCCGCTGAAGTCGTTACACCCCTATCACCAAGCTCGACTGCCCGAAACACAATGAATTCTCTTCGTCCAGGCTCCGGTGACCGCATCAACGGCCATTACACCGCCAATCCTCTGTATCTGCTGACTGTAGCTCATGAAGCCTCTTCTCGAATGTCGCAATTGTCCAACCAACGAGAGTTACACCAGCGTGACTCAATGGACGACGCTACAGCTACCGCTGCTGCTGCCCTCACTGGCCTTGGAAGTAGTGGCGGAAGTCGGTACTCGTCGCCTGGTCCAAGCATCAATCCAAATGGCATTATTAATCCACATGTGATCAACAATATCCAGACCGCTCAGTCGGCCATGCTGAAGCATGTCGACGGTGGTTCATCAATCACTAGCCCCAGCTTATCCTCCCAACGGCCCAACCCATTGTCCGATTCGTCTTCTATTCGTCCCGGCGTTATTCTTTGTTCAGACTCCGGTGTGCCTCTCCTATCATCTCATCACGATTCTCCATTTGCAACCGACGCAACCGGTGTCCACAGCCTCAACAGCTTCCCTCCTCAAGCTGGATCCTCATCATCTAACTCTACTTCCCACATCTCGTTTCCGTCGAACTACCCTAATTCTCACATTGGGTCCTTGGTACCCATGAGCATGCCAGACACTAGTTCTGCCCCGCAATCTGTCTCATCTTTTGGCCTGTCAGCAACGAAGAAGAAGGGAAAAAAGCGGAAAGAAAACGGTCAAGTTGCACCAGAAGAATTCCAGCAATGTAACATGAATGGTCATGACGCTGGTCAAGCACAAGTGCCGACGGGCGAGTTGCAATCGTCACCATCTGTAGCCAATTCGTCCCTGTCACGCAGTGCTAGCAAAGTTCCTAGAACAGGAAGACCTCTTCACAAATCCAAGAAACTGAAGAAGTCCAAGCCTGACGAGAGCGGGGATGATTCTGACTCGCGAGACGGATACTGGGGACAGAGGAAGATAGAGCATACATGAAACAACAAGGCATCGAAGATGGCGAATCATCGGGCTACAATGGTAATGCCCAAGCGGGTGCCAACTATGACCCTGACCATCCCCCTCCACCTGCCCAACCCTCAGCAAGTGGCAAGCCCGAGACCGAGGAAGAGAAACGGAAGAACTTCCTTGAGCGAAACAGACAGGGTCAGTTGTATACACCTATTTTTTTTTCTTTTTAGCTACACTCAGCTGATGTAGCTTCATGCCTCGTATTCATTGCTCGTTTACAGCCGCGTTGAAATGCCGCCAGAGAAAGAAAGCTTGGCTTGCCAATTTGCAGACCAAGGTTGAGTACTTGAGCACGGAAAACGAGAGCCTACAACTGACCATCAATTCGCTTCGAGAAGAGATTGATTCATTCCGGAGCATCTTGGTATCTCACAAGGATTGCCCCATCACTGTTGGCGGCGGACGAGGGGCGACGACGACGATTGGCGAGCTGGTGGGGCGTGAGCCTGGGCTGGTCGCCGCCAGTGCGGCCGCCATCCTTGCGCAACAACATCATCATGATGCCCGTGCTGTTCTGCGTCATCCCCAGCCCCCCAACTCGATCCATGGCTCTGCCCAGCTACCTGGTGCTCTCACGTCTACCAATGGCACCATTGTCCCGTCTCATCATACCCCGCACGGTACCGTCACATCTTCGTATGGCTACTAGCACCCCTCTCTTCCCTGCCATCCACCGTTTCTCTTTTTTTTCTCACTTTCCTCGTTCTTCTTTTCTCAATCTCTCTCAGTTGCATCTGTTATTGTTTTCCTTCTTTTATAATTCTTCTTTTTTTTTTTTTTGTGTAGATTCGTTCCTGCTGCATCTTCATAACTTGTTTTTTTGTTTCTTCTACTTTTTTTTGTTTTTTGAACAAAAAGCACAAATTAACATACACATTTCTTCCTGGACCAAAAGAAAAATGTTTGTGGAGAGGGGTGTACAAATTCACGGTCTCATTTCAACTATAAATGCTATATCATATATTGTTTTTTTTGTTTTTTTATGAAGTTTTCATATCTTGATAAGTTGGTGGTGAGAGCCTCCCCTGCACTTTCATATGGCTCTTTCTGTAATTATTCGTCTTAGCGATCCGGCTCTGTGTCGCCGAGTCTTATCACTTGTGGGTGCTGCACTAACCCTTTTTTTTTGCACGCGCTGTGAAGAGCTTGGGTGGTTTCTCCGAATGCAA
Organism: Puccinia novopanici; assembly: GCA_004348175.1. Lineage (NCBI taxonomy): Eukaryota > Fungi > Basidiomycota > Pucciniomycetes > Pucciniales > Pucciniaceae > Puccinia > Puccinia novopanici. The sequence goes on from SMGU01010976.1 coordinate 3,264, forward strand.
GCCATTATATGTGAAGGTGCTTTTGAGGAAGACTAAGTCGCTGGGAGATAAGCGTTGAAGCTGCAGATGCAGCCAAGAGATTTATGTTTTATTTAGTCGTCATATGTATATGACAAGTACCCAGTACACGTAAAGCGCACCGGCGTGTTGGGTAGGTTTTTTTTCTTTGCCACCTGACCCCTACCCAATAAAATACCCTGAAGCATACGGCAGGCATGCATGAGCGACATCCTTGAAGGGTAGCACACGGGTGATTTTAGAGCATGCGGGATTTGGGGAACCTCGCGCACATTTTTTGGACTTCCCCCCCCTCAGCCTGCCTCGCCTCCGAACTCTGCCCAGCCAAATAAACCCTTACACACACGGGACCCTTACAAAAATAACCGACGTAATTTTTTCTGTCAATATCGTTATCACACACATCTGCGAAAAGTCTCCGACAGTGACAGAATCGATGGTAGAACTGTTTTCAAAATGGACTTTTCGAAATGTTTGACCGTGCTCTGATCGGCCCGAGCAATGTGTCTATTATTCCTCCATTTTTTTTGCTCCAGGCAAAGCAGTTCTCGTAGTTTTATTGCGTGAATGTCAGGGCAAAAAAAAACCCCCAATAGTTAGATATAAGAGAGCCAGGAGGTGGATAACAAGCAGCTAACTGTGAGTGCTGCTTCTTGCCTGCTCCCAAGGGCAGATCAAGATGGCTGTAGTCGCGGAAGCAGCTACATCGCTTCAAAAATATATCTGCCACTTCCTCATGAATGTTTTCTTTGGTTAATCAGGATTGAATGAAACTTTACAATTGATTTTCAAATGTTTAAATGGATATTCTTTGAAGTTTTTTGAAGCAGTGCATTATATAGTAGTTGAGGAGTTACAGTGTTGTCAGCTTTGAGGCCAAATAGGCAAAAGTAGAAAAACAAATTGCCTGGAACTTTTTGGTGTTCAATCAGAAATATATGAAACTTTCTTGTAAATAAGATAATTTTTAAATGTGTGTGATTTGAATTCTTTAGCAGTATTTCATGAGTGGTTGAGGAGATACAGTGATGTCAGAATTTGAGGATGGGCAAAAGTAGGAGAATTATATTTTGGCTGTAACTTTTTTTTGGTTCAGCAGAATTTTTTGAAACTTTCAAATAAATAATAAACTGTTCAAATGATGGTGCTTTGAAGATTTTAGAAGGAATGCATGAGTGGTTGAGGAGATACAGTGTTGTCAAGTTTAAGGCTAAGTAGGCAAAAGTAGGAAAACCATTTTATGCCTAAACTTTTTTTGGTCCATCAGAAATATACAAAAATTTCAGTTCAAGAATATAATGATTTAATGTGATTTCTGATGTATTTTGGGCATTAGTGCATAAGTGGTTGAGGAGATACAGTGTTGTAGGGATTTGGTGCAAAAATGGAGACAGTAGGAAAGACATTTTTGCCTAAGTAGAAGGTTGATTTGAAACCTTGGATTGTTTGTTCAGAAACATCATTGATAAATAATACATGATTTGGATTCAATTTAATACCTCACATCACCCTGAACTGACATAGGACCATGTTAAATATGATGTAACATACTTAACATGGCCCTATGTCAGTTCAGAGTGAAGTGGGGTAGGAAAGTTATTCCAAAGCATGAATTAGTTTTTCATAAACATAATGGATAGATAATCCCTGCTTTGGATTCACCTTCCTACCTAACATCACCCTAAACTGACATAGGGCCATGTTAAATGTGATGCAAAATACTTAACATGGTCCTATGTCAGTTCAGAGTGAAGTTGGGTAAGAATATAATTCCAAAGCATGCATGAGTTTTTCAGAAACATCATGTATAAATAATCTATGCTTTGGATTCACATTCATACTCCAAATCACCCTGAACTGACATAGGGCCATGTTAAATGTGATGTAACATACTTAATATGGCCCTATGTCAGTTCAGAGTGAAGTGAGGTAGTAAGGTGAATCCAAAGAAAGGATTATCTTTTCATAACCATAATGGATAAATAATCCATGATTTTTAATCATCTTCCTATGTCACTTCACTCTGAACTGACATAGGGCCATGTTAAGTACATTACATCACATTCAACATGACCCTATGTCAGTTCAGAGTGAAGTGAGGTAGGAAGGTGATTCCAAAGCATAGATTATTTATAAATGATGTTTCTGAAAAACTAATGCATGCTTTGGGATTATATTCTTACCCAACTTCACTCTGAACTGACATAGGACCATGTCAAGTATGTTGCATCACATTTAATATGGCCCTATGTCAGTTCAGGGTGATGTGAAGTAGGAAGGTGAATCCCAAGCATTTATTATCTATCCATGATGTTTATTAAAAGTAATCCATCCTTTTGATTCACCTTAATACCTCACATCACTGTGAGCTGACATAGGGTCATATTAAGTATGTTATCTCACATTTGACATGGTCCCATGTTAGTTCAGGGTGATGTGAGGTAGGAACGTGAATACAAATCATGAATTATTTATCCATTATGGTTATTAAAAACCAATTCATGCTTTGGAATAACTTTCCTACCCCACTTCACTCTGAACTGACATAGTGCCATGTTAAGTATGTTACATCACATTTAACATGGTCCTATGTCAGTTCAGGGGGATTTGAGGTATGAAGGTGAATCCAAAGCATATATTATTTATCCATGATGGTTATGAAAAAAAAATCCATGGTTTTAAATGAACCTTCTATTTAGGCAACAATGTTTTTCCTACTGTCTCCATTTTTGCACCAAATCCCTACAACAGTGTATCTCCTCAACCAATAATTCATTCCTTCTAAAAACTTCAAAGCACCAGAATTTAAAAAGTTTATCATTTATTTGAAAGTTTCAAAAATTATGCTTAACCAAAAAAAAGTTACAGACAAAATATAATTTTCCTACTTTTGCCCATCTGCAAATTCTGACATCACTGTATCTCCTCAACCAATCATGAAATACTGCTAAAGAATTCAAAGCACACACATTTAAACATTATATTATTTACCAGAAAGTTTAATATATTTCTCATTGACCACCAAAAAGTTACAGGCATTTGTTTTTCTACTTTTGCCTATTTGGCCTCAAAGCTGACAGCACTGTAACTCCTCAACCACTAATGCACTTCTGTGAAAAACTTCAAATAACATCCATTCAAACAGTTCAAAATTGATTAGAAACTTTCATTCAATCCTGATTAACCAAAGACAAGAATTATGAGGAAGTGGAAGATGTATTTTTGAAGCGACATAGCTGCTTCTGCGTCTACGACAGTCTCGATCTTCCATTGGGAGCTGGCAAGAAGCAGCAATTACAGCTAGCTGCATGTTTTCCACCACCTGGCTCTCTATACATGCAACTATCAGTGATTCAAAGCACAATGAAACATTTTGAACGGTCAATTTTGAAAACAGTTCTACCATCGATGCTGTCAGTGTCACTGTCGGAGACTTGTGGCGGATGTATGTGATAACAATATTGATAGAAAAAAGTACATCGGTTATTTTTGTAAGGATCCCTTGTACGTAAGGGTTTATTTGGCTGGGCGAAGTTGGAAGGCGAGGCAGGCTGAGGGGGGGAAGTCCAAAAAATGTGCGCGAGGTTCCCCAAATCCCGCATGCTCTAAAACTACCCATGTGCTACCCTTCAAGGATGTCTCTCATGCATGCGTGCCGTATGCTTCAGGGTATTTTATTGGGTAGGGGTCAGGTGTCTTTTGCATCCCCTGATGATGAAAGCTTGATAGAGTCAACAGGTAAAATAGTTCTCACGAGAAACGGCGAGTTTTTTTGATTTATCTAGTGCTTCTTGATTTAACAACTGCTCCACAACTCTTGCCTGCAACAAAAGACAAAAAAAAAAAAAGCGGGGCGAATGATGGGGGCTGCTAACCCCGAACTGTAGCAAATTCACTCAATCGGAGGCGCAACAAGACTGGGTGAAGATGCTGTCGGTGTTGAGTGGGGTTGGACGGAGGAAGGATTGAACGACCACAAATGATTCCCTCATTTGCACCCCTGAGACGGTAGCATATCTGTAAGAGCATCCACATCGATTGCGTTAAAAATCGCGCTAAGTCAAATATAGTGACACATCACTCCGCACCGGCATCGCTAAACCTGCAGTGTTAGCTATATCCTCCAAAAATTTTTTCTAACCATCCCTAAATTTAGGACCACTTAACGATGATGCTAAGGGTCATCTTGAATATGCAAAGGAGTGCGCATCCCCTCCAATGCTATCTATCTACATCCCCCTCCCTATAGCATATCCCGTAGGCCATATCCCTTCATCCAGCACACACACCTTTGACACACATTTATTGTGTGGACGTTTTTAGCGCAGTCGTCAGAGGTTAGCGTTGGGTTTAATGGTGACCGATGCGGAGGAAGACTCCTGTCACTGTGGGAAAAACATGCTCAACTGCCTGCAGTTGACATGCTGAAACTCCAATGAAGCTTGTGGTGTTACTCAAACCTTTCTCCAATATTGATTCAACCAAGCTTGGATGCACAGTCACTGTGCACACTGCACAGTGACTGTGCCAAAAAATCTACATATGCAAATATGTGGAGTTTGGATGAAAGCTTGGCTGGAGCATGCTGAATGTCAACTGCAGGCAGTTGATCAAGTTTTTTTTGCAGTGTGTCGCTATTGATCTTCAGTAACACTCGCTATTCTAGAAATAAAGTTAACTGAGCCGGTGCAGATGCTCTAAGCAGGTCAAGCAGCATTGCACATTCACCCGACCCAGCACCTGTGTTTGACCCTTGATGAAGCCCGTGTACCCAGCAAGAGCCCCGGTGTTGGCAGTACTCTTGGGGCTGCTCGTGTTGCAGGTCATCACGGCTCAACTGTGCCCCAAGTGCAAAGCTCTGGGCATCGAAACTATAGGCACCCCTGGCTAGTACAAAAGGACTCAGTGTGGGTAGAAGTTGACCTGTTTCCTCCGCCACGATGATCATGGGCATTGCGAATGGCTGGTCTCCAAGCTGACATGCCAGTGTCCCAAATGCGAATTCGTCTGGGTTGCCACCAGCTGCCCTGGGGAAGACCTCAATCATTGGATTGCCTGTCCAAGGGAACAATCATAAGTTGCAGAATGTGACTAATGTAGAGTGCCTAGACAAAAGTTTTTGTCACAACACTTTTCATTCCACAAGTTCAACCATCACAGTTAAAATCACAATTTCTGGTGAATCAATCCAAAAGAGTTTCAAATAATGATGATGAAGAAAATTTTTGGAAAAAATAAAAAAATCAAATTTGAGAATTTTTTTAGTTTTTTGCTGATTTTCAAAATGTTTAATATGCATTTGAAGCACCTAGAAAACTCAGAGAGTACAGCCTGGAATGTGATAAGAATGATAATAAATGAAAATTTTTTGAACCAAAATAGCAAAGCAAATTTAGTGGCCATAGAAACAGGCCTGAAAATTGAATTAGATCTGTTTTCAGTGCAAAATTTATTTTAATTCCAATTTTGGCCCTGTTTTGCTGGTCACTCAAGTTGCCATGCTATTTTGGTTCAAAAATTTTTCATTTATTATCTTTCTTTCACATTCCAGGCTGTACTCTCTGAGTTTTCTAGGTGCTTCAAATGCATATTAAACATTTTTGAAAATCAGCAAAAAATCAAAAAATTCACAAATTTTATTTTTTATTTTTTTCCAAAAATTTCTTCATAATCATTATTTGAAACTCTTTTTTGATTGATTCACCAGAAATTGTGATTTTGACTGTGGTGGTTGAACTTGTGGAATGAAAAGTGTTGCAACTCAGACTTTTGTCTAGGCACTGTACACACCTCACAACACCTACCCACCACCACACCACACCACACACCCCACAAGACCCACAATGTCCCCAGAAGCACCCCAATTGCTCACTCAAGCTACTGTTGACCCTCTCCTCCTTCAACTAACCCAGGAAATCCTTGAAAAAAATCTAATTAGGGGGTATCAAATATAACAAATCCACCATTAGAAACCAGTCAATTATCAAAAAAATTATTTCTTCATTAATTGGTCCTAAGAGCTTATTGGTGAAGAAAAAACATGTTTTAAAAAAGGTGGATTTTTGGAAACCCATCAATTAAATAATGGCAGATTTGGCCATATTTGATACCCCCTAATCAAGATACAAGGTGGGGTTTTCCATTACTAGTTATTTAATGAACTGATTCTCCTCTGGTATCAACTCCAAAGGCCACCCCCTAGTTAGGTAAGTTTCTGGGTCATAAATAACTGATTGATTTATCTTGTAAATTTGTTACCATCATGCGAAGGAGTCTGGGCTGATTGAGGCCCCAAATTTAGCATTGGATTTGGCAAGGTTCTTCCCTTTTTTTCTTTTCCTTCTGTTATTGAGCAGCTTGTTGGTCATCAAATATTTGTCAAACCATTTTACTGGAGTGATATTAAAATTGTGTTTGACAATTTTGAGGGGGGATAAGATTGATTTAGCCCATGGTATGGTGGGGAGCTGATGGTGCTATTTATGGTTGATGCATTGATCATGTGGTGAGAGAATCTAGGGATGGATGTGGTATCAAAAATTCTAGATTTGGTGAACTTACCAGTTTAGACTTAGGAGATGACAGGATTGGCCATCTAGAAAAATCTGAAACTCTGGCATTTAGGATTTCAGATTTAGATCTAGGAGGGCTTCCAGATTGACAGGAAGTCCTCCAGGACACATTTTGACAGATATTTGAGTTCTAGAACCACATTGGCACTTGAGGAGGGAAGGATACACTGCAACCTTCCCATGAGAAATTTACCTGATGATCTTCAGAGGGTCTGCTCCTTTGATGACTTTCTGGGTGTGACCAGAGTTGTATCAATCTCTTGGTATGGATGGAGTCAATGCTGGGCCAGATATGTTAATGTTAGTATTAGCACAGTGTGATTTTGCTAACAGCTAACGGGATAACCTGTTAGTTGTTTTCAAGAGCATGCTAAGAAATAGTGGGCTTGCTACACTGTGCTACAGCTAACTTAACTAAGTCCCTCCATTGTGGAGCCTCCAAAGTAGGGACTTATACATTATGTCATTCTACTCCCCCTAGACTAAAATATTTTGAGAGCAAAAACTCGTTGTTTTTTCTCCCATCATGTGCAGCTTCTAACCAGCTGAGATTCTGCCCATGGTCCTGCAGACCAAAATGTCCGCAGGATCCATTGGCTCAAGAATTTACGACTTATGATGTATCACATTGATCCCCTCTGCCACCTATCCTGTCTCAAAGGCACAGGAAGGGAGAAATGAGGTTTCTTGCCCAAGGCTGTATCCCATTGGCTGTACCACAATCCCGATTTCCAGTCATGTACAAAGCGCCAAGATCTTACAGACATTACAAATCTTCCATGATTGAGATTGTGCCATTTCTGCACCAGAATTTGCCATATCTCACATCCTGGCCATCACCATTTCTCTTTCATTATTACAAACTTGCCAACTGCTAAAATTATGCTAGAAATTGCAGAAGTAGAAGCTACCCAATCTAAGCCAGTCAGACCTTGGGGCGTCCAGCTTGCCAAAAAAATATTGGACATGAAAAACAATGCCCTACATCAACACGTCCACTTGGTTTCATCTAATTTCTATCAAGATGAACCAAAACCACTATAAGTTCAATCAGTTTCGGCGCTGGCACGTGGTGAGCACTGCTTTGTTAGGGCTGGGACTGGGTTTGGGATTGGAACTCATTTGAGACTTTCTATCTTAGCGCATATGGCATCTAGCTTGGAATGCAATGGTACTCACAATGATTTGGGGGGATCCATTGTGCATAGGAAAATTCACGGTGGAAAGTAAAAAGACACTGATTGATTGCTAGGAAACAAGACCAGACTAAAACAAAAATATCAGAAAAAATCGAGAGAAAAGAGACAGAGAAAAGAAGAAGAAAGCATACCAGTCAAATGGATTGAAAGACAGCAGATTCTGAGGACTTATAATGACAAGAGAACACGAGGAGCTAAAGAAATGAAGCAGACTGAGAAATAAAGTAAAATAAAACAGGAGACGCTTTAGCCAACAATTAAGATAGAAACAAGGAACATGGAAAAAAGAGAAGGTGGTAAAAAACAGCAAGATGTGGTTTTTGAATATGTTGAAGGACAACAGAGGACAAGTTTTTTTTTTGTTGAAGGAAAGGGCGACAGTTGGGCTAGTGAGTGAAAGATGGTGTTAGAGTGTTGCGAGATGAGTCTTGATATGAGAGTATTGTGCTTTACTGTACTTGAGCTGCCTAGAAGAATGAATGAGCCACGCTGAGCCAACTGATCTACGGTGCTTTTGAGCTGTTGATCTTGAGATTTCTTGACGAGGTTGAGGAATTCAAGAGACAAAAAACGGCCAGTACAACAGCAATTGAGTGAACCCTAAGCGGTATAGTTTTGATGACACACAAGTACTCAAGATAAGGTTAGGTTTAAGAAGAGGCCCCCCGTGCACGTAGAGAGAGACCCTGAAGGACAGCAGAGCAAGGGATTTTTAACAGCCCCCGTTGATTGTTGGCTAAAGAGTTGAGAGACACTTTTCTTGAAGTTTTTTAATTGAGGACAAGGGAGCCGCCTTTGTCAGAGAATCAGCCAACATTTCACTAGACAAAATTAACTTCACGCCAATGTCATTATTCTTGAATTTTTCTCTTAGACTTTTTATCTTGATGTCAATGTGCTTTGTCTTTGAGTTTGACCCAAAGTTCTTCAGCTTTTCTAGTACGCCTTTGTTTTCAATGTGAAACAAGGTGGGATCAATTCTTGTTTGCCAGAGCTCTTCAATTAAGAATGCCAACCATTGTCTTTCTTGCTCTCCATCGGATAGAGCATTCATTTTGGATTCTGTTTATGACATTGTGATGTTTCGCTGCTTTTTTCTGTTCCACATCAGAGGACAAGATTTCCAAAAATCTATTGAGCCACTTCTTGAAACTCTGGTTTCTTGATCTTCCACCCAGGTAGTGTCAGTAAAGAAGTTGATGTGATTGGCTTTTTGTTCCGGAGAGGGTTTGAGAAATAGAGAAAGGGCAGAGGTGCCTTTTAAGTACTTCCAGACATGGAGAACTTCCCACCAGTGAGTCAGTCCAGGTTGTTGGTTAAACTGTGATAGGATGGGTACTGCCGCTGCCAGGTCAGGGTCATGCCTGTGAAGGATTGGTAATTGATTTTCAAGTTGATGAATGCTTGATGGTCTTCATCGGGGGCAGAGTGTAGTTGAACAGCCGAAGTCATTGGAGTTTTAACTGGTCTGCAGTTGAACAAGCCTAACATCTCCAGTCTTTTAGCTATCAGGCCCGGTTGAGATAACTCAATTGTACCAGGTCCAAAGGTGAGATTCATTCCCAGTAAAGTGTCAGGGGAATGGGCAGTGGAATTAGGGAAGCGCTGAAGAAAGAGTTATTTGAATTCTTCAGTTTGACCAACCACTATGAGATCATCAACATGAAAGAATATGAATGAATTTTTCTCTTTATGAATGAAAAAGCATGTGTCAGAGATCAATGGACAGTAGTCAATGTCTTCAAACCACTTCGTGAGTGTTTCATACCAGTTTTTTGGTTCTTGCTTCAGTCCATACAGGGACTTGACAACTTTGAGGAACAGTGCAGTTTGTTTTGATCCCTTTGGTGTCTTGATGTAGATTTCTTCATTGAGAGGCGCAAAAAGAAACGCACTCTTCACATCAAACTGCCTCACAGGAAGCTTCAGATCAATGGCAAGAACCAAAAGCGCCAGTAACAACGGAAATTTGCCAGTTGGTGCAAAGGTTTCAATGAAATCTTCACAACATGTTTGAAGAAAGCCTTGGATACACAAGCGGGCCTTTGGTTTTTCCGGTGAAGAAGCTTTAGCCAGTTTAGTTTTGAATACCCAGGTGGAATTCAGGAACTTTCTGGGAGTTTTGTGTTGATCAATCCACAAGTTGTGATTCTCGATTTTGTCAAACTCATTATCAATGGTGTCCTTCCATTCAAGAGATTTTTCACTAGAAACTGCCTGTCAATAGGTACGAGGGTCCTCCAAGACATGAGAGTACTACTTGATCGGTTTAATTTGTAACGTCCTTTCCCTTAAGACTCTGCCTCCAGAGGTGGAAGGAGCATTTGATTCTGGAACTAGCTTATTGGCAACATCATCCTCATCTGAACTTGATTCTCCTTCAGAAAATTCAGGATCATGATATTCTTTGGGATCCATTTCCTCCTCCTTAATGTTGATTTCCTCAGATTGTGACTTGGTAGGTTCTTTCCTTAAAGGTGCCGGTTGGTCAAGCCTTTCTTTGGTTTTTTTTTGAAGATGGGTTCATCATGATTGGTGGAGATAGTCCCTCCGTTGGAGAATTCAAGAAATTTCACACTCTTGGAATTTACAATCCTCCCGTTGTCAAGTCTGATATGATAGGATTTAAGCTTAGCATTCAGACCTATCAGTTTCCCAAAGTCCCCCTTGGTTCAAGCTTGGAATTTTTTTTGTTTGCAAGGACAGCTACGGGGTTTCCTATTGGCTTGAAGAAGTCAAGGGGAATTGCAGATCCTTTGAAAAGTTCATGAGGAGACTTTTTGCTTCTATGAGTTGGAATTTGATTGAGAGAGAGAAAACAAGCACTCAGAACCTCATTCCACAGATTTGGTCGAAGTCCAGATTTGAGCATTACAGTCCTGAGAGATTCTATGACAGTGTGATTGAACTGTTCTGCAAGTCCATTCTGTTGAGAAGTATACTCATTGGAAAATCATTGACGGATGAGATTTTTTTGACAGTACCCTTCTATCTCAAAGTTAACAAATTTGGTCCCTCTATCAGAATTTAAGACACTGGGATAATATCCAAACTGCTTGGCTTCAATGTCAATCACGTAGGATAGAGATGAAAACACGTTGGATTTCAAGACAAGAGGAAGCGCTGCCACAAATCTGGTGTTTGAATTGACCATGGTCAGGATATATTTGTGATTTTTATATGAAAGGGGATTTATAGGACTGATCAGATCCAAATGGAGCTCTTCAAAAGTTTTGGAAGCTGAGGAAGTTTGATGTTTAAAGGTTGCTTTGTTTATTTTTACAACGGCGCAGGACTTGCACATTTTGGAAGCTTTGATAGGGACTCCAAGTTTTTGACAAAGTTGGCAGTAGCTCACATTTCCGAGAGATTTGTGAAGAAGTTCTGCTGAGCTCAGATGTGATTGCAGATTTGTTGGCTCGAACTCAAGAATTGGAAGTTTATTGTTGTAGTGGCCCTCAAGAAAAAACTCATTGTTTTTGGTAATTGAAAAGTGATTTATATTGAAGTTGAGATTGCAAGAATAAAGAAGAAGATGACACAGAGACAAGACATTGACTGTAATTTTAGGAACATAAAGCACGTTGTGAAAAGAGATTGATTTTTCCTTGTACTTGACTCAAATAGTTCTTTTTCCTTTAATTTCCAGGGAGTTCATTTTGCTGCTGGTGTTGATTAAGCCTCCTTCTGTTTCATCTAGGTCAGAGAAAAGATTGTGATCAGAGGTCATGTGAGAAGACAATCCCGAATTGAGAATGAAAACTTGAAAATGAGTTGATGAAAATGTTGAAAAGGTGCTGACTTGCTGTTCTTCCTTTTTCTTAAGAAACGCAGCACACTTTTTGTGAAAGAGGGACCAGCACTTGTCGCAAGTGTGAGTCTTGGAATATGGGTTGTGTTTGCCTGGAGTACACTTTTGGTTGTTGCTCGTAAACATAGTCGTCCCTATGGTCTTGCCCTTACTAGCAGATGACACCTTCAGCTCATTAATGTGGATTTCGAGATGTCTAAGGAGAGCTTCCGGTTTAATGTCTTCTCCATTTCTGGAGTGAGTTATGCTTTGTTTGATATTTTTGAGACTGCTTGGTAGTCATCAAATGAGATCATAGGTGACAATGTCTTTGTCCAGGTTGATACCTACATCTTGCATCTTAGTGATGGAGCTTCTGAATTCAGTGACAAATTTTTTGATGTTGCTGGCATCAAATTTGATGCTGGCGAATTGATTGTAGACTTGAGCTTGGTTAGAAGGTTCCGACAATACAAATCAATTCAAGATGGCTTGCCAAAGTAACTGAGTGTTATCTTCATTCTCCGAATCCACAAGGTTGCATTGGGTTGCAGTGGAGAGTTTCGACAAAATGATGGCACAGATGGTGGTGTTATCATTATCATCAAGCTCTGGAGAGCCGTCAGCCATTTGCTCCTTGATGCCGCCTAACTTGAAGAGAGCATTGATACAAATTCGCCAGCTCAAAAAATTTTCCTTGGTTAGAATGGGGATTGCCTCAATTGTTGTTTTGAGAATAGTGGAGTTGATTGCATCCATTTTTAATTGATTGTGTCTGGTCTAGTTTCTTGTGGGGTAGAGTCTTTGGTTGGTTTGACTGTTAATCGTAAAAAGACAACAATTGATTGCTAGGAAACAAGACCAGACTAAAACAAAAAGATCAGAAAAAATGAAGAGGAAAGAGACAGAGAAAAGAAGAAGAAAGCATCACTGTGGGAAAAACATGCTCAACTGCCTGCAGTTGACATGCTGAAAGTCCAAGGAAGCTTGTGGTGTTACTCAAACCTTTCTCCAATATTGATTCAACCAAGCTTGGATGCACAGTCACTGTGCACACTGCACAGTGACTGTGCCAAAAAATCTACATATGCAAATATGTGGAGTTTGGATGGTAGCTTGGCTGCAGCATGCTGAATGTCAACTGCAGGCAGTTGATCAAGTTTTTTTTGCAGTGCATACCAGTCAAATGGATTGAAAGACAACATATTCTGAGGACTTATAATGACAAGGGAACACAAGGAGCTAAAGAAATGAAGCAGACTGAGAAATAAATTAAAATAAAACAGGAGATGCTTTAGCCAATAATCAAGATAGAAACAAGGAACATGGAAAAAGAGAAGGTGGTAACAAACAGAAAGATGTGGTTTTTGAAGATGTTGAAGGACAACAGAAGACAAGTTTTATTTTGTTGAAGGGAAGGGTGAAATTTGGGCTAGTGAGTGAAAGATGGTGTTAGAGTGTTGCGAGATGAGTCTTGATATGAGAGGATTGTGCTTTACTGTACTTGAGCTGCCTAGAAGAATGAATGAGCCATGCTGAGCCGACTGATCTAGGGTGCTTTTGAGCCGTTGATCTTGAGGTTTCTTGATGAGGTTGAGGAATTCAAGAAACAAAAAATGGCCAGTACAAAAGCAATTGAGTGAACCCTAAGTGGTATAGTTTTGAGGACACACAAGTACTCAAGATAAGGTTAGGTTTCAGAAGAGGCCCCCACGCACGTAGAGAGAGACCCTGAAGAACAGCAGAGCAAGGGATTTTTAACAGAAGGGCACTGGCCTTTATGCCCAATATTATGAATTGCCAAGATGAAGCTATGAAATCCTACAGACCATATCATGCTAGGTATGGATGATTGTGAGACAAGTTCAGGATGGAGGAAAGTGGTTGCTGAAAAATACTGGTGAGCCACAACAGGAGTGCGTGGAAGTTGATCTCATTTGATTTTCTGTAATCTGTTGATGAGACAGATTTGTAGAAGAAGGTGGAAGAAATATAATCTTGTACTCAAGTGTAAAACCAAAACTGGGCAGGATGCCAGGTTTGGGATGTCATCCTACAGGAATGTAAGGTTGATGAGGGAATGAAACACACCATGATAATAGGCCAGATTGAAGGCTTCAAGAATTTCTGCATGAGATGGTCGGGGGAGCAGTGATACTTGTGTCAGTTTGATTATAAAAAAGTCCCCTGCAAAATTCAAATTACTTAAAGAGTTTTAGGCAAAATGGCTGGGGAATTGATTTTAATAATAAAATTTTAAGCAGACATATGTCTGAAGAAGTACCGAGTAACTCAATCAGTGGGGCTTAAGTGCCACTGCAAAGAGTACTTTTGTTGGGGCTCAAGTGCCAATGAAAAGGATCAAGTTTGGTAAGGACTGATGGTTTTTTCTTACTCTAGATGGGTGCAGCTTAAATAGACTACATACAAGTGGTTGAGTTGTGGTTGTATATTGAATCAGATTAGGCTGGTAGAGCAGAAAAGGGTTTAGGAACGAGTGACATGTTTGAAGAAGAAAAACAAGAAGAGACAAGATCAGGAGTGAACAGCCAGATTTTCAACATTAGGGGTTTCAACATACCTCCAGGTGGGATCCCAGGTCGAAAAATCAGGAATGGGAACCCCTGCCAAAAGAAATCACCTGGGACCTGTACTTTGAGTCCCCTGGAAGCCAAAAATTCCTGACCCTCAGTCAGAGTCAAGGTCACCTGATTTTTCAGGTGTGGATTTAATCAATTTTTGACCCACTCATGTCTTTGTTGGGGTCCCGTTTCTGTACTTCAATTTTTCTCATGGCTGTCAATCCAGCCATGCAAAAAAATGTGAACAATTGAAAAATGTTTGTATGAATTTTTATTTTATTTATTTATGTGCCTAAAACATTCTGCTACGCTACGCAATAAAAAAAATCTGCAACGGTTATTGGCTGTAAGGAAAGGTAAGTTGATCATCAGTTTCTTCACTTTACACTGACTGATAAGCTAAGCTAATGATTTATTGTGGCTTACTTCAGATGGTACAATGCTCCAAGCGGAAGCTCCTGATTACGACACTGGAGACATCTGTCAAGCACAAAATGGTTGCCATGGTCTTGGCCATGATTGTGAGGGGATACAACGAGGCTGGCAGTTCTGATGAGGAAACAGAAGACGAAGAGGACACATTTGACTCTACCGCTCTCCTCTTGGGAAACATCTTTGGCAAAGTGGAAGAACTTTGCTCGATCCAGTCAAAACGATACCTCGGCACGCGTCAACGGATTGAGAAGGCCCCTCTAATCAGTGATTTTTTGCTGAACCGCCTTGAAGCAAAGCGATTCAAGCAAGAATTCCGCATGAATAGGGATTCTTTTCTAAACTTATGTGAAGAGGTCTCATCAAATCCGATTTTTCACAACGACTCACCGAACCCTCAAAGACCTGTGGTGGAACAGATGATGGTTGCACTCAAACGCTTAGGAACGTTTGGAAATTCCGCCTCTGTAGGGATGCTTGCTACATTCTTCCGGGTCGGCGAAGGAACCGTTGAACTCTACACTGATCGTTGCATTATGGCCATCCTAGCCCTCAGTCCCCGACTTCTCAGATGGCCAACCTCCCAAGAGCGTCAAAATCTACAAAAAGATTTTAAAGAGGTTGGATTTGACAAATGCATTGGGGCTATTGATGGGACGCTCTGCATCTTACAAAACCGCCCGGAAAAAGATGGTCAAGATTACTATAGTCGCAAAGGAAGCTACGGAATTGTGGCGTTATTGATATGCGATCAACATAAGAATATCTTATATGTGTACACTGGATGGCCTGGTTGCTCTCATGACCAAAGACTCACGTCTAACTCCAGTCTTACCAAGGAAGCTACCAAATATTTCTCAGATGGCGAGTACTTGCTAGCCAACTCCGCCTTCAATCCAACCAAATATATCGTTCCAGCATTCAAACGCCAGAGAAATCGATTTCTGACCGATGATCAACACGATTTCAACAGGCATTTGTCCGGAGTGCGTGTTGTAGTAGAAAACTGTATTGGGCTGTTGAAGAACCGCTTCCAAAGCTTGAAGGGGCTTAGATTACGTGTTTCCAATAAGAAGGACTTAATTCGGGTAAACTACTGGATCATAGTGAGTAGCTCACTCCTTTTTGGTTCTCATTTGCCTATGTTAAGCACTTAAACACATCAACTGATGTGTTATCTTATTTATTAATTTTTAGTCGTGCACAATCCTCCACAACTTTTTGATTCAAGGAGGAGATGAATTCGATTTTGGTGACATGGAGCCGGAGGACGAAAGCGAATCTCCTTTTGATCATTTACAAGACAACCCAGGCACCACCGCAGCAGGGAAACAAAAACGAGAACATGTATTGGCTGAAGCTAAGAAGTTTCGGGAAAATGATGGAAGTTTTACAATTTAAATATTCATATTTCAAAATGTATATTTTTCATTCATCTCCTTCCGGAAACAAAGCCGCTCCATAAGTCCGACTTTTTTCCAATTGTTCACGTACAATGGGATCAGAGATTGGCTTGTTTATATCTTGTGCAATCAAGCCAAGGGCAGTTTCTGGGACAAGGACCTTACGTAAAAAGTACTCTGGGGGAGGGGTTGTGCCAGATTGCTTATAAGTTCCATGTTGCCTCCACTGAGGAACATTCTGTGAAGTGTCCGGTAGATTACTTCATATCCTTGGACTCCATAGCTAGAAAAAAAATTGACATGATCAGTCACCTCGGATAGTTAATAAAACATCAGAGGTAGGCAACATACTATCCAGGTTGTTCGATGTCAAAGGAGTGTATGTCATGAATCACGCTCTGTGATTTTGTAGGCCCCAGTTGGTTCCAATTGCCCAAGGCAATGCCCCAGAAGTAAGAACTGTTTTCTTTCTTCGCAACCATCCACAGATGCTCACTAAGGGATTCAACGCGACTGTTGCAATATAAGAAAAGTCATAAATAAGTAGGTGCATCAGAAAAATTTAATATTTTGAATATATCTTCGACTCACAGATGAAGCAAAGAAAAATCAATAGAGCTGGGCCACCCCTCCTTCCTGCCCAATGGGATCAGCTCAATCTCGGCTCGATGCCTCTGGCAATAGTGGCCAATAAAATGGAACTAGGAGAAAGGCTAATTAATCAACCAATTTTGTGAAGCACTATATTGGTCAAAACTGGCATGCTCACTGTTAAATGCAGAGCAAATGGATTACTTGATAACCTCTTTTTGACATTGGGGTTCCTCTTGAGAACCAAGCCCATCTGAATTAACTGATCGGATGGGAATTGGGGGAATGGCTCATCACAGAAAACACACATCTCGTCTGTAGAAATAAATCATTAAATATTGAGTTAACCAACGATCTAATCATGATCCTGCATACCTGGTGATAACACATCATCGGGTCCTTCTGGGGCAGGGCGCAAATCCGGCATATCACGAAAAGCCGGATGTATGGTGCTGTTGGGCTCAGTATCTTGCAAAGACAATCCATGCGAGGTGAGATCATTCTTGATGTGACTGAGAAGGTTAAAACGAGTAGGTGGTTGCGCTGTGCTGCAGTACAGGGTCAGATGCTCGGAAATGTCTTGTATACATGGCATTGATCCCTTGGGCAATTTCTTTTTGTGTATCTTGGGTGATTGATCATCATCTTGTATAGGACTCGGACTCAAAGATTCTGTTTTCCTCGCGTGTGTGAACTGGATTTGGCTTTGGATTTTTTTGACTATGGGGCTTGCTAGGTGTGATTGGCTGTCGGTACTTGAATTTAAACTTGAGGCTGTCTAGTAATGAGCCTGCCATATGGCTGTGAGGTTATTGCTGAGTTGGTCGGTTGGGATGAGAAGTTATTCTCATCAAAACTCTACAAAGTTGATGAGAACTCTACTCACTGAGAAGGAAAGACTCAATGGATTTGGCATCAAATAAAGGTAACAAATGTGCTTCAGACATAACAATCACATAGTTCTTCCTCAATTGCTGAACAGACAGTTGAGAAACAGCATAAATAAGGGGACTCAAAGTAAAAGTCCGCGTGCATGCAAGTCACTTTGCATACAGACTTGCCCCCCGCATTTTTTTTTGTACTTTGAGCACCCATGCTGCTGTCACCGCCATTGACCCCATCGCGATCCCATGGAATAGCTTTTTTTGGTTGTTTTGGTTGCTTCGGAGCAGGGGTGGTTGGAGTTGCCATGTTGGATCGTAGGGATGTAGTTGGATGGATTTGATGAGTGGATGATGGGGGGATAGATGAGTGATGCCGACTTGCCTGCTTGCGTGCAGCCTGGCTTGCAGCTGATTTGATGAAGATCGTCTTGCATAAATTCAAGCAAGCCGCCCCGCTAAATTTGACTTGCCGCAGCGGCTTGCATGCACGGGTTTTCAACTTTGAAACCCCTAATATGCAGATATGTATGACATGACAGATGGAAAAGGAAACATTCATGAGGTAAACGACTCGGAAATCATGGCAGACATGGTGGAGGATAACACTGGAAATCTGGAGGAGTGAGCAACGGAATGGAGGGAGCAAATGTCTACTCGACTGCGATAACTGAAATATCCTCCTCCTGTTGCCACTAACTACATACAAACTGCGATATCTGAATCTTCTTCCTCCTGACCATCTGAATCGTCACTAACCACTGCTTCATCTTCGCGTTGTGAGTTGGAAGAGAGCTAGGACCTTCGCCACGCGCAAACTGCTTGGCCATGAACCTTTCGATTTCTTCGTTGGAGTGGCCGAGTTCTTTGAGCTCCTTCATGAACATGATTCGAGTTCTTACTTCTTCCATCTCGGCTTGACAAATTTTCATCTGCGACTCCATCTCCACAATATGCATCTTGCGACGTTCAATCTCAATCAGCTTCCTTTCCCAAGAATCCAACATCTTGGCCCGTTTGTTCTCTGCGGCTAATTTCTTCGCATCTCGTCGATCTTGTGCTTCTTGAATCTTAATTTGGTACTCAAAGCTGTCAGTGAGAGCTTTGCTGAGTCCTTGGATTTCATCTATCAATTTGAATCCACTGTTAGCTAGTAAGTAATGTACCAGTACTGACAAAGATGCATACCTTTGGGTTGTATCTTTCTCTTGCCGGTGCGAGTGGTGGGGGTAGCCGAGGATGTGGTGAATCAGTATTTTTGCTACGAGGCGCGGTGCTGGCGGGTTGATCTTTTTCCTCATCGGTTTCAGCGGATGAATCATCGGGATTGAGGCTTGGGAGCAAGAGATTGGTAGACTCAGTGGTCACTGGGGGGTTTGAGCATGTCCTCTCTGACATAATGGGATCAAGCTCGTCCCAATACTTGCAGATCTTTACTAACGCACCTGAAAATGGATATTTTGTGAGTTGACTGATGAGGGAAAGAACAAGCTAAAAAATCAACTTACTTTGAAGAGTGGTGGTTCCATTGGCAATGTCATCATCCTGGAGACCAGATCCGGAGTTGCGAAGGAAATCAGAGGCCTTTCCGTATGCAGTTTGGAGTTCCTGAACCTTGGTTTGGATGCCTTTGCTGTCTCGGTGAGTTATTCCGGCCGCTTTCATGAGTTCCAATATTTCATTCGCCAATCCCGCCTTTGTCGACCCCTTCTTGTTATCCCCACGCCACGCTCATAGTTTCCTTCCGCAGCAAGCCAATCAAGAAGAATGCGGATGCTGGAGATGCCGTCTGTTCCGTCTTTGTCCCAAAGGA